>AYEL01052358.1:0-12088 GCA_000484575.1 Olivierus martensii | reverse complement strand
AAGTTAAATAATATAATATAATTATTTTATTATTTTGGAATAATAAAAATAACAGATATTAGATGTATAGTCCAAAATATTAAAAAATTAAGATAAATAAATTATAAATATTAAATAAAAGTTTGAAGATGAATGAATATACTGAAAAGAATTCTAAATTTATAGTTTAATACATCTAGCTCTTGATTTGCATGATATTCAAATTGTATGATTTCGATTTTGCACAATTGAAAAATGTTACTAATTTTTGATTTATACAGTATGATTTCTATTTAACACTGTTTAAGAATAACGATAAAGAATTCTGTGTCTCTATCAAAAAGCTTATTAACTGCCTATTTAGTAGCTGCTCCTTGAATAATAAAAATCCTTAACTAATTGCTCCATCAGTATTAGTGAACAATCTATTTGTGTAGTGTGTCCCATAATAGTTGGGATGAAATCAAATTATAAATTTCTTACATCAAAATAATGAACTATTCTTATAAAACATAGTCCCAAAAATAAAAGATGATAAATTAATGATAATTTATTATCATCAATTTAAATTATTGAAGTTGATGATGATAAGTTGTAATTAAATTAAGATTTATTTCCTAAAAAGATGTGAAAATCACTTTTCTAGATTAATAAATCAATTTTTATTTTGTCTAAAGTATCATAATTTGTATGAATTTATAAGAAAATCCATTACAGTACAATGACGGAAAATAAACATAATAGATTAAAATGCAAGACTATATAAGTACAGTACACTCCAGAGTATCCAGTCTAATGTGGTGGAAGGGCAGGCCGGATAACAAAAAAGCCGGATAGGCTGGAGTTCTATGAACTCATTTCACTACAACTTTTTTTCGTTTATCACCCATTTTGAAATCTTCACTGTAGTACACTTAAAAAAACATTAAGCATACCCCAAGAACAATTTGCGAATATTGTACAGTTATAATCAGGAACAGCGGCAACAATTGAGGTCCGTTACACACTGATGAAACAATGAGCAGAACGCTGCTCTTTTCCTGTCACAATTTGTATTTTGCACACGACACGTAGGAGGATCGTAGCAGACGCCCGCTTTCAATGCCTTTGCAATGTTGCCAATGCAATGCCTTGTCTTCCTCATTTAATTACGATAAAAGAAAACTAGTCCGGATAGTACAGAGGCCAGATAGTCACGAACCGGATACTCGGGAGTATACTGTACTTTGAAATTTGTATCATATGTAAAGATAATTGATGAATAATAAATTAATAAAATCAATGATGAGCCATTTGATGATGATATTCTTCTGTTATTTAATTTGATGCATTGATAATTAAGATTTACACCTTAATAATATGAATTTAAATCAAGTATAAATTGAATAAAATATTAATTTGTATCATTTATAAATAATGCAATTCTGTTTGTATAAATATTTAAGAAAAAATTAATGAAATTTTTGGATTAAATTTTTTAACAATTTTATGCTTTGGCTCTGTATTTATCATTGGGAGAATCAACTGATGATGGTCATAAGAATAGATCAGAACCAAATAAAACACAATTACAAGCAATTAACCATTTAAAGGTATTATTAATTTTCCATTATAAAAAGAAATACAGGGTGTAAATTACCTCCTTCAAAAAACTACACTACCGACGCTCTTCCGATCTGTAAATTATCTTCTTCAAAAAAACTACACTACAGGGTAGACGAAATTCAGGCGATTAAAGTGATATAAGACACTTGGGGTCGAAAATCGCAAGTAATGCCATAAATTGAACCTCAAACTAAGCTGAATGGTTTGGCGCTGCATAGCACGAGCCAAGTGTGGGCAATTAAATTATTTAATATATTTTAAAAACCAATAATATTTTTTTAAAATATATTAATTTTTTATACAATAAGTGCAATATAAGACGAACTGGTTAAACTAAATTAATCAACAATCAATGGTGCAGTTTTTCTGCAATGACGTTGCAGCTCTTCTCCTGCCCAGGCTTCCGATTTGCGGACCCCAAGTGTCTTATATCATTTTAATCGCCTGAATTTCGTCTACGTTGATCCGAAGTGTTTATATCACTTTAATTGCCTGAATTTCGTCTATGTCGTAGTGTAGTTTTTTGAAGGAGATAATTTACACCCTGTATAATAGAAAAAAATTGAATTTTTGCATTTAAAATATTTTTATATATTAATATTTCAGGAAGGACCTAGTTTATGGTTAGCTTTACATATTGTTGGTATCTCTCATGTATTTGGCTGCATTTTATATATGGCTCCAACATATTTAGATTTTATCGGTAAAAAAATGGTTTTACCAACAGAAGATGCATTTTATTATGGAATGATTATAGTATTAATCTATCCACTTAGTTTTACATTATATGGACGAAGATTAATGGGGTAAGTTTATATTATAAAAATATTTTAGCAAACAGATTTTAAATTTTTAAACTTAAATAATATTTTAGTTTATCAAACTAATGTATGCATTATTTTTCTTAGTTTGAATCATGATTTACGAATATATCGATGTGTTGCACTTCTTGAGCTAGGTGCCTTTCTTTATACCCTTTCTCTTATAAATATATCAATGGCAACAGTTCTTTCAGTTATTTATGTTCCTGTTGCAGTAACTGCTGGATCTTCTAAGAAACGGTAAAATGATAATTACATATATATATGTAAATAGTGATAATTCTTTTATTATTCAAAATATGTAATTATGTTTCAAAATTTTAAATATTTACAACATTATATTACTTCAATTTTAATTTCTACATATATAGATATAGGCAATCCCTGACTTACATAGATCCATACTTACATAGGATTATTTTTAGGTGATGAACCAGGCCAGAACCTGGAACCTCCAGAAAAACTGGAGATATGGAATTCAGAATTAAATCTAGATCCTCTAAGATAATAATTAACTACTTTACCATATGATTTATGTGCTTATTCTTTAATATAACAATTTTTAGTATTGCATTATTGTGACACACTAATTCTGTATAATGTATGCTCTAATGCAGATATGTTTTGACTTATATAAGGGTTCACAGAACAATCTACCTATGTATCTTGGGGATTGCCTGTATTTCCCTTGTTATGAATATAATGCATTCTAGAAGTTCATTTCATTATTTTGAAAAATTCATAATTTAAAATCATACTTTTATTGAACATACAAGTAATAAACTCACTGTGTACCCTGAATTATGTAATATGTATTATATGCTGATCTAATTTTAGTAGTGTCTTATATTTCTGAAATGTGATTTTAAGGCAAGAATTTTTTGGCAGAAGTTCAATCATCATAAAATACAGATAATCCTTGTTTTATAACTGAGTTCAGTTTGAATGCTGCCATCGTAAGTCATTAATGTCCAAAATTTATGAATTTCTCACTAATGTTTACTAAGTCACTATGCATTATCTTAATGAACATAAAAACTATAAGAATCAGACACAAAAAGGACTACTTTTCATATATGAGACCATTTGATCAGGGACTTGAATCTATGAGACTGCAAACTTTTTGAAAACTGCTTAACGCTCTATTATATATAGGTCATAAATATCAAAGCACTAACTAGCAGCTTAAAATAAACACTAAATTTATTTTTGTTCTAGAATCTTGTAAAGTAGTTCTTTTTTAGAATGGTGTAACTGAGGATGGTATATTGTTAATACTGAAAATGTTTTTAATATTAATAAATTTAGTGTTTATTTTAAGCTGCTAGTTAGTGCTTTGATATTTATGAACTGTCTATGAGACTGCATTGACCAATCATAGAATTTATTGATTACATTAATAAATGTCAAGGACTACTTGTACTATGCCATCATGCTATATTGTTAGGTATTTTTATATACTACTAAATACTGTTTTTTATCATAATTTTTGAATTTTTTTAAGAACTTGAAAAACTGTATATTCGTATCTATACAGATAATCCTTCATTTACAATATGATTTGGTTTTGAGTCTTGTCATCATAAATCAGAATGGTAAGAATTTGAAAATTCCCAAAATTTATGGATTTCTCACTATTACTGATTTCTAGAATATTATACATTATTTTAATGAGCATAAGGAACACACAATTTTTAGAACCAAACACAAAAAAAGGACGATTTCTATATATCATATGATTGGGTGTCAAATCCTGGAATTGCATTAACCAGTCACAGAATTTTTTGATTACATTGCCATTGTAAGTCAAGAACTGCCTTTTAAATGTTTTCAACTCTGATCTCATCACTAGAAGAACAATTGCATTTTGTTTTTCAGATTTCATTATAAAATTTAACGTTTATAGTTGTGCAATAATAAAGTCAAATATATTTTTTATTCCAATTATGTAAATAAATATATTTATTCATTTATTATTTTAAAATATATATTTATGTATTAATTTATCATAATTAAATAACATATATTATTATAAATAAATGAAAAGAATTGAGATGATAATTAAGCAATTTGGCTTTTAATTTTATCCATCAAAGCAATTTTACTTGAAAGTGTAAAATCATTTCTTGGCAACTCAGCAAAGATTTAAAAATTTTAAATAAAATTGACAATGTGAATGAATATCACTAGGTACAATATATAGTAACAGTAGACTCTTAAGCAGACGTATATTTGCCAGATGCAGGATGATAGATAACTGATTCGCCTCACACTAGTGTTTCCAAATAATAGTGTATGTAGTGGTTGACATTACTTCCAAAAATTCCTAAAATATGTCAAAAATTGCTAAATTCCTTTTCTGCTACTGTCCCTATTAAGAGTTTAAATTATGTATTAGTTTGGTTTCCGTTCTTTGAGATTTGGCCCAAAAAAGCGACTGCCCCAATTAACCGGTGGTCCAATTAAGCGGAATCTACTGTATATACAGGCTGATTTAAAAAGGTTGTGCCAAAATTGACAGACTTGTAGAGGATAAAATTCTGAGTAAAAAAGTCTAGTCATGTTTTTTCATTTGAGGCTCCTGCAAAAGTTTTGTGACGTCATTTCTGATTCAGTCAAAAATTATTTTTAAAATATGTTTATTTGCATTTATAAAATCATCTATATATTTTAACTATTTAAAAACTATTCTAAAAACATTTATAACATTGAGAACAGATTGTTTATTAAATTAGCAATTGATTATTTAAATGAAATATAATTATTTTATAAATACAGCATTCATTTTCGAACAGCAATTTAACTTTCAAAAACGATTATGTTTGAAAATAAATGACAAATTTATTTGCAAAAACAGTTACGTTTCATTTAAATAATTGGTCACTAATTTAATAAACAATCTGTTCTCAATGCTTTAAATACTTTTATGATAGTTTTTAAGTAGTTAAAATTTATAGATGATTTTATAAATGCAAATAAACACATTTTAAAAATAATATTTGACTGAACCAGAAATGACGTCACAACATTTTTGTGTGTTATATCTTTTAAACAGAGCCTCAAATGGAAACCGCAACTAGACTTTTTTACTCGGAATTTTATTCTCTACCAGTCCGTAAATTTTGACACAACCTTTTTGAATCACCCTGTGTATATAGAATAATTTGCATATTTTTTACATAACATTCTATTTTTATTATAATTGATAATTAGCAAGTACTTAAAATGCAAACAATGCATAAATAATAAAATATGTTAATCTTTTTAATAAATTAGAGTGAGTTCTTGTTTAACATTGAAGTTAGATTCCTGAAAATCATGATGTTAGCTGAAACCAGAAAACCCATATGCCTAATGTTATGGCATGATTATGTTTTTAGAATGCTTTCTTTTGATACTAGAAATGATACTATTTAATAACTTTCTTCATCTAGTCATTACTATATTGATCAACAACAGAATGAAATGAATGAAAAGCATGATTTAAGGGTAACTTTTTATTGGAAAATGTTACATAGCAGTTATATCTTAGAATTTAAGAGAGAGAAAATTATTTTCAAACTAAAAAGACACCTTAACAGACTTCACAAATATTATACTCATGACAGAATTTTTTTAAAAATTCTGTCATGAATATAATATTTGTGAATTTTTTTTTTAAATTCTGAGTTAGTTCTCAGTCATTTACTAATAACTGTGCTATTCCTATCACATAACCCATTTCAACTATATCCAACAAGACTAGCCAGATTGTAAGAGGAAGGGCTAGATAAGCTGGTCTCAGATTCTCAAATAATTTTCCTAAAGTGGGATTCAATCCCAGATCCTATGGTTGACAAGGCAAAGCATTTCCAGCTATAAATCTAATTGATTGACCTATTGAAATAGTTTAAACTGTGTTCTTAGACAATATTATGCAGCCTACATGAATTAGTGCTTATATAAAATATGGTTATCTAGTTTTCTACAGGTACACTACATATTTCTAATATGTTTTCTGTCTTTTTTGCAAGAAACATAAGAAAATAGGACTTTATTCTGTTCTGCTGCCTTAATAAGTTTAATTTTTTAAATTAATTAATTTATAACATTATAGGAAACTACTTGCTTTAAACCAATTACAAGACATACAGCTCTACTAGCAAGTATAAAGTTATTTATTATGGTATAACGTTTTCGGATCCTTTCACAATCCCTCTTCAGTACCATACATTTAACTATACACCATATTTAAAAGAACATTATAAAATAGAATATTATAAATAGATATTCTATTTTATAATGTTCTTTTAAATATGGTGTATAGTTAAATGTATGGTACTGAAGAGGGATCGTGAAAGGATCCGAAAACGTTATACCATAATAAATAACTTTATACTTGCTAGTAGAGCTGTATGTCTTGTAATTAATTAATTTAGTTTTTCTCATGATGTAACAGCAAAACGACATTAAATGAAGTGATGTTAAATGAGGATCTAGTGTATTAATTAAGCATGATGTCTGGCAAAATTCAAGCTCCCCCCTCTTTCTGGATAGAACAAATAAGATATTAGCAAGCAAAGATGTGGAATATATTGTTGTTTCATATATTTTGAAACTTTCACATCTTCATTCTTTTATTATGCCCATTTATTATTAAATTTTTTTGTGTAGCTATACATAAAGTGTTGGTAATTGTCATCATGTCCATGGAGTTCTACATGGGTTTATGTACTCAGCACACTCAGCTAGCCTAGATGCATTGCTGGAGTAGAGTTTTTCTCTGGATTAATGTTTTCCTGAAGATTTCTGTCACAATATTGGACAAGTGAAGATGTGCTGTGGGAACAGTTGAGTGTTCTCACAATTGTTGCTGTTTCTTGAGTTCTTTATTAATCCTCATACCTTTAAAGTGTCCAGTTTATAATTATGCTGATATTATTGTGATGTCTCTGCTCAGATTGAAGTCACAGATTGAGTAAGCTAGTTTAAGTCGACCAATAATTTTATTTTTTGCAATTATGTTCGATCGCTATGGGTTATGGAATAAATATATTGATTATTCTTCCTATTTTCCTTTGCCAGATTGTCAACTGAAAAAATTGAAGTGTATTCCAGTTGTTAGTAGTATGTTATCAAATGATGCTCTAGATCAGGGGTTCCCAAAGTTTTGCTTAGATGGGTCAAATTGTAAATTCCAAAATATTTTGCAGGCCAAAAAAGCACTTAAAAGTTTGCTTAGATGGGCCAAATTGTAAATTCCAAAATATTTGGCAGGCCAAAAAAGCACAAATCAATAAAAAGTTAGACACAAAGGGAAAGATTTATACTAATTTTATAGCATAATCGTTCTTTATTTGTAGCAATAATAAACACTCTTTTTATTACAAACTGTTTAAAATAACACATTTTAAAAAATAAAATAATTTAAAAATAATAAATTCATCAATCTGAAGTGTGTGACTTGTGCAGTTGTTTTTTTTTAATAATAATATTGAGCCTTGGTTCTAAGTCGGATGAATATATTCTTAACACTGCTTGTAAATGTTCATCAGTTAATTTTTGTCTCAATTTGGACTTATTAATACTCATGATTGAGAAAGTTTTTTCACTTATATATGCTAAAAAACTTTCTCAATATATATTTCGAAGCACTTATACATGTATTTTTTAAACTGAACAATTTTTAATTATAATCAATAAAATTAATTTATTTTTTGTAAAAATGTAAATTATCTCTGAATTCAAGATCGTGGATGATCTGACATCGCGGGCCGCATTTCTAGGATTTGTGGGCCGCACTTTGGGAACGCCTGCTCTAGATTAATATTACAAGACCATGAAATTGCATATTTCATGGTCTTGAGCATGAAATTGCATATTTCATGGTCTTGTAAAGATGAAAATCTATGCAATCTGGATTTCATATTCCATGATTAAAAGGTTTGTTGTGCTATATGGATGGTGTTACAGCTTCTAATTTTGTTGGTAAATTTTACTATAGCAAAAAGTTTTCTTTCTTCTAGATCTTGTAGCTGACATTCATGTTGTGAAACAACCCTGTTAATTAATTTGGATGCTCTTGCTTTTATGTGATTCAGTTTGTCTTTGGATGAGCTAGTAGCTCGATTCCAAATTGGAGCTGCATATTCCAAAACTGGTCTGATCACGCTTCTATAGATAGTCCTAAGTGTCATGGCTTCAGAATCCCATTTACCTACTGCAGAGATGTTTTAAAAGTTTAACTTTGTTTTGGGCTTGATAGAAATTTTTGTTGTGTGTTTAGTAAAGCAGAATTCAGGATCTAAAGGCACTCTTAGAAATTTTGGATTATTGATTGACTGAAATAATTGGCTATTGAGAGATACTTTCTGTTTCAGTTTGTTCTGCTTTTCCTGTCATGCTAAAGATGCAAATTTTTGTTTTATATGGATTTAAAAGAAACTTAAGTTCATTGACCTATAATTCAATCTCTCAGGCAATTTTCTTTAATGTGAACATTGATGTTCCAAATGATGAAATCATTTGCATAGATGGCAACTTTGCAAAAAATTATTATTTGAAAAATAGATTTCTATTAATAAGTAACATTGAATCTCCAAATATCAACAACTTTAGTGACTTCAAACCCCAAAGGTTTGAAGTCACTAAAGTTGTTGATATTTGGAGATTCAATGTTCAATGATTCAGTTTCTCAATATTGGTGGTATAGAGGGTAAAAAAGCAATGGACTCATAACAAAGCCCTAGGGAATGTGTTCCAGGTATGAGTAGTTTTAGAGTAGGCATTGTTATATAGACTTCAATTTTTCTTTATTGCAGAAAGTTGTCTATCTAAATCAAGGGTCTCCCATGTATATCAATATCATAAACCATTTGGATCAATTTTTGCTTCCAGACTCTACCAAAGATGAAAGTCATGTCATGGAAAATTATAGGTCTTTTTGGTTGATTTTTCTTGTAAAGCTATTGATTATTGTTTGTTTGAGTAAAACAGTTAATTTTCTCTGCTGTGGTAGGTCTGTAGACTGTTTGGTAGAAGTTGAATTCATTATTTTTTATGAGCCAGGTCATGATTCTTTGTGGATGATTTATTCTATTATTTTGCAGAAAATACTGGTAAGAGGTATTGATCTGTGATTTTTCACATAAAGAGGCATCTTTATTTTGTTTGGGAATAGCTGTTGTTATAGAAGTTTTCCAGCTAATTGGTAGTTTTCTTTTATTCCATGAATGGTTGATGATGATAATTTCTTTTGCCAGAGATCCAAAGTGGATCACCATCTTACAAAAAATGAAATCTTGACTGAAAGTTTTATGAAGGGCAATTTTGTTAATAACTTGGTCCAGTTCTCATGAAAAATTTGTTTTGTTTTTTTAATTTGTTGCTGAAAATATTATCTGAGTCTGACTTTTTTGAGTATTTTCTTTATAGTTTTGTAGATAACCAGTTCTCATGAAAAATTTGTTTTGTTTTTTTAATTTGTTGCTGAAAATATTATCTGAGTACTAATGTCTGACTTTTTTGAGTATTTTCTTTATAGTTTTGTAGATAGCTTTGTCAGCTTTTTTATTGTAGTCAAGTCTGCCTTTATTAGAAAGATACTGAGCATGAAGATTAGGTGCTTCAGTATTGATAAAAATTTTTCCCTCAAAAAATAAAGCTGGTGTTATTTGAGTCAAATTTCTTGTTTTTGTATTGCAGATTTTCTGATTTGCCAAAGTTTATTTTTTTGTGAGTCTTATATGGGAAATATTGTATCGCAATTCAGCAGGTTCTCAATTCGACATTAGTTCAGCAACGGATTAATTTCGAATTGCGAGGCACCACTGTATTGGATTTTATTATTAATTTTTTATATGTTTATCAGTCAAATACCAAAGGAATTTAAAATTGTAGAGACAGGAATTAAAATTATAAGTTAATGCAGTTATTTTTGCTATCACTAATATTGAAGCCCTTATGAATTTTTTAGTCTTTAATCACTAATAAAAGATGTTATGAAAAGTTTCTTTCAACTAATTTTTAATATTTTAAGCAAATTCTACTAAATTTATTATATTTAAACAAATTCTACCAAATTTATTATATTTATGATTAATCATATTTATGAATCAATCTGTATATTTTCATTTGTTTAAAATAATAATGATATACATCTTTTTTACACTGCTATTTGTTTTTCAAAATTTAATAAATCATATAGAAAGAAATATTAAGAAAATAAAATTTTATTCCAGGTTGTTGCCTTAAAATCTTTAATTTTTTAATTAATTAATTAAAAAATTACTTTAATTTTTTCTGGTAACATAGTAGCAAAATGATATTAACCAAGGTGACATTAAATGAGGATTTACTACATATATTTCATTTAGATTGGATAATCTTTATCTGAGATATTACCACAATATAAGTGAAATACCTTCATTCATAGTGAAATGATCATTTTTAATAGGTTTAGTTCTGTATTATGATCTAATAATATATATGAGTTTTATCCAAATCAAATAATAAATACACAAGTTATTATACTGACAATCAGATCTAATTTATATATTCTTTTACTCCATTTATGAACAGAAAAGATCAAAAAAGATTATTACAAGTTGAAAATCTAAACATGATAGAGTATTTGAAAAACTATAATCACATATTATTTTTATATTTTCTAATCATATATACAAAATATATTCAAATAATTTGCTATATCTTGTAATTTTTAATTAAATCATTATATCACAGTTGTATTAGAGTATATATTGACAAATATATGAATTTATATTTTTTGTGATCTGTAAAATCCAATAAACAAAACCAAGCTTCTATCAGGATTAAATTTAAATTTAATCCCACAAATCTGCCTCTAATCAGTTCTGCTAGCAGGATTATTAATTTCAATTTAATAAACTGAAATGAATAATTCAATTAGACCTGTAGCTATATATTTAGCATATAGAATATCCTGTTGGAGAAATTGTGATTGTATATTTAACTACATGAAATATTCAACATAGAAATGTATTTAATAAGCCATTATCAATTCATCTAAAACAATTTAAAAAATATTGCTATGTTTAAAAGACAACTACAACTGTATTAATATTAAACTGAAATTTTTTTAACTTATTTTATTTGATTGATGAGAGCTTAATAGAGCTGGAAAAATTCCTATGGCTGTAAATTTTGTAAAATGATAATCCTGTCAAAAGAACTAATATTTATTTGCTGTACTATGAATACAAAAGAATATGAATCAGATTATAAAATTTTGAACTATTTTAAATATAGGTAGGCCTCGATAGTGCGAATAAAATAATTGGTTCCACGAATTTCTCGCACTAATCGAATTCGCACTATTCGAAGTATTAACTCTATGTAAAATATGGTAATTGGTTCTTGCTTTATGAGATTCTGGCCATTAGCTAACTTCACGATGAATAACCACAATAAACTGAACACTAACTATTTAAGAAATATTTATTTTCATATTTTACATCATTGTTCATCATCTAAATTAATAACTTACTAGGAATTGAGTCTCATACCATCATCAAACCAATCGCCAAATCAAAACCAAAATAGCGAATCGAAAGTGGAAGTTGAGCGCCACTTTTCTGTCACTCAATCACATCCATTTTTTGCTGTAGCATGATCACTAACCTCTTCTTTTTTTTGTTTCCTGTTTTATCGTCAGAAGTGTTCTT
>AYEL01052357.1:0-55231 GCA_000484575.1 Olivierus martensii | reverse complement strand
TAGCAACATTCTATTTTATTGTAAGATAAAATACCTGACGATGGCGTTAGAACGTCGAAAACGTTTGTATTATACGAAAACTGATTAAAAGAGAGTTTTTATTCTAAAGCTGCAATGTGTGCTAAATAGTTAATTGAAACAATAGTCATCTTTACTTCTACATGTTTCCAACAGTGTCTGGATTCTGGAGTTGCCACTTATCCATGTGCCATTATTAAAATTTTCAGCCTTAAATTCTAAAATCCACATTTGGTGTAAGTGCAAAAATTATCACACCTGGTGTCAGAATCCTGACCTGACTGTCTCTGCTTGGCAGTTGAATTGCATCTAAACTCAACCATTTCGGTCCACAATAAAGGAAATATATTTAATTACCGGTAATAAAATTTAAAAACAAAATTGAAAATACAGGTACACCTCACTTAATGACAAGTTCCATTCCCACGACTTGATCGCAGAATGAATTGGTCAGTAAGCAAGTAACTTGTTCAAATATTTTTATAAAATATTGGAAACAAATTTCAACTTAAAAATTTGGTTTTAATTTTTATTTATCAGTACACATTACAACAGCATTATGAAAAAAAGAAAACTCTTAAAAAAATTATAATCAATATAAATAGTATAGCAAAATAATTACATTCAGATAAATGTCTTAAAAGTACATATATTAATTAGTTAAATAATCATTTAGATTAAATTAATCATAATCATCATTAAAGCTATCAGGAACTATTGATGGAAAAAAAGTCGTAAGCTCAGATGTAAATTCGAGCAGTCCTTAAACAGATAAGTTGTTAAATGTTAAATGAGGAGTACTGTATAATTTAACAATGAAGTCAGTGAAATAATGATAAAATTTTGAATAAGAAATAGAAATGAGAGAGATTAATATTACTTAATTTCTGCATTTAAAATAATTTTATCATTGTCAACAAACTTTTTGATTATAGCTCACAACATAATATATTTGGATTTAATCTGATAGAAGAAACCATACCATATATTCAGTGCTGGATTTAAGCTGATTGCACCCAATTGGGCCCTGCGCTTGAGGGGGCCCCTTGTTTATCAAAGTTTATGTAATTAAATAATGTATTAAGAAAAAAAAATTTTAAATATATGTATTGTTTTTCAATATTTGCAGAATGTATAAGGGTTGTCGCCCACTAGAGCTATGTTCCGTCCCGTCTCTCTTTCATTCGTAATCAACTCCGTCAAAAGTGTTCACACTATTATCCATACATCCATTTGTCTAGCCAATGAGCTAAAACAATAAAAATTCGAAAGCGAGCCAATCACAAACAAGTTTATAACAAAGTGGTTTATACAAACAAAATGGATGACCGTGTTATTTGGGATTATGAATTATTTAGTGTCGATAGCATAGTCAAAGGATAAAGAAACGGAAATAATCTATTTAATGTGTACTATTGTTGAACTTATAATTAAAACTGGCAGTTTATTGTTTTATTTTAGATCAAAAAAGGAAAGACGAGCAATTCAGTGGTAGCATAATGGTCGAAAATATTTGCAAAAAGAAATTGATCATGAAATTCAAAAAATAATTAGAAATTTACTGTATGAATTAATTGCTGCAACTGTTTCTATATTCATTTTTTTGTTTTATCCCATAAGCAGGGATTTTCTTACACGGCCAAAATAATTCCTTCGATGTCCTCCGTGTTGGATATCCTTCCTCGAATGTGATTGGTTGATGGATTCTACGAAAACGGATAGAATAGACTTCTAGTCTATTCAGTTCGAATCCGTCTCCGTTCTTTCGTCTGTTGGTGCCGAGTTTGCGCAGTTCAGTAAGGACTTTATTGCACAGACTCCCAGATGGAAATGGACCATAGTGGGAACCAATATTAAATGATAGGATATAATAAAGGAAGTTACAGAAGATTATAATTACCGAAAACGTCCACACATTCAATTACTTTTTTACATTGAGCCCTATCTCAATATTTTGAGTACAGGTTTGTATAGGATAGTTATAAATTAATTAATTCTAATCACATCTCTCTAGAATGGGTTCTAATCAATACATTATGTTGAAACCTAATATATGCTAATTAGGCCACGCGTTGCTATTTCTCGATGAAAAATAAAATTGTTGAAATTTTCACATCAAGGTGAAATTTATTGATGAAAAATAAAATTGTTCAAATTTTCACATCAAGGTGAAATTTATCAAAATAATTAATAATCAATATGCATATTGAAACCTAATATATGCTAATTAGGCCACGGGGTTGCTATTTCCGATGATTGTTCAAATTTTCACATCAAGGTGAAATTTATCCAAATAATTAACCGTTGTTTTGTTTTTTTGTCATCAGATGATACCGTCTGTTGGTGCCGAGTTTGCGCAGTTCAGTAAGGACTTTATTGCACAGACTCCCAGATGGAAATGGACCATAGTGGGAACCAATATTAAATGATAGTGTATAATAAAATTTATACTTTTATACTGCTCTAAGTGCTATTTTATGAACTTTGAACTTTCCACCATGCATTATTTATATTTAATTTCAGATCTTATACTTTTATATTTTTTAAGTATTCAGGCTTATTCAACTGCATTCTAAATGCATGAAAGCATAAAATTTGGATTCAGGTTTTTGAAAAATTTTTGATGGATCTCACCCGAGCATTGCCTATTGGAAAAATCCTACTGGCTCTACTATAGATGTGAGTATGCGATTGCCAAGCTCATGCTTGTTTTTCCAGATATTTTCCACATCACTTTGTATTTTTCTAGCTGCCTTTTGTAATTGGATCTGAAATGGATACCATTAGGTAGTAGTCAGCCTATGATTGAGAAGTGGCATTAAAAAATAATTATTTATACTTGCTAGAAATTTGGTTACGTTAGTTTGAATTAAGCCACTAATGGCTTAAAAAATTGTCTCTGCTCAGAAAAATAGTTTCTATATCATCTCTGAAACATTGGGAGCTACAATTTATAGCTTATGTAATACTAACACTTTCCAATTAAATTAAAAACTGTTATTAATAGAGAAATTGATTATTATTTGTTTTGTTTAAATTGAAATTTCAATATTTGGTTAATATAGTCCATTAGTATAAATAAGAGTTAAATCATCTAAATCATTTTTTCTAAAAACTTTTTGTTTTAAGATTGAATTAAAAGCACGTAGAGCACAAGAAGATTTAGAAAGAAAGTGGAGAAAAAGAGAATTAGAAGAAACAAAAAAATTATTGAAAGGAAGGATTGAATATCGTGAAGCACTTGATAGACAAATAAATTTGAAAATGTCTCTTCTTGCATCTGAAAAAAAGAAAGATCAAGAAGAATTCCACCGTGTTCTCTAGTAAGAATTATTTTAAATTTATTGTAAAACTTATTTAATATTAAAAAATATAATAATTCATATTATTATTAGTATATACAAGAGTAATTTTGAAAATATTGAGAAATCAAAACTTATTATAGTTATATATTTGAAACCTTTATTATAATTGCATTTATGATTCTGTTTATGAATTTCTGATTTATGAAGATTTTCTATAAACAATCATATAAATTTATTCCTGTTTTTATTACCATAGTTACTAGTTACTTTGATAATACATTTTGTCATGCTAATAGGATATAAACTTGAAAATATGATCATTGAAAGAATTTAAAAAGCAGAAATAGAAAAGACTTCATAATTATATATATAAAATATGTTTTTTTTTAAATTCTGAAAAACTATATATAAATATTTTCAATATTTTAGATAATAAATTTTGAATGAATTTTATAATTGGTTAAGTCTATGCTGTCTTTATTAGATTCTGAAGTTTGTTTTGAAATATAATTAATTATACAAATACAGTTCTTATTTTTTATTAATAAATTTCTTAATAATAAATATGTAGTAATAAACCCCAGTAATGGTTAGTAAGTGGGTGTTAATGACAAATTTGTTGACTGAGCATTCAGGTAAATAAAATTTGTTGATAAATAAAGATTTTTAATTGAATATATCAAAATTTATTAAATAATGACAACAATCATTTTTTATGTAAAAATATAAAGATTTTTGAATCCTATTTTTCATTAAGTAGTCAAAAAAATAATGCACACAAAAAACTAAGCTCTAAACAGGATAAATGCTTTATTAACAGAAATCTTTTTGACCTTATCAGTAGGTCAACCTCAGCTGCAGTGAATATACAGAATAGAGAGAAGAAACCCTTTATAAAAATAAACAGTTACTTCACATATTCATTGCAGTTGAGGTTGACATACTGATAAGGTCGAAAACGTTTCTGTTAATAAAGTATTTACAGAGTTTGTTTTTTTGTGTCCATTTTTGTGTGTGTAACAGGATGGCTTTAAAGTTTTTAAAAAAAAAAATAAATTTGAAAGATTCCTCATACAATCTATTGATTTACTTAATTAAAAATTTTAAAATATTTACTTTAAATTGAAGAAAAAATTTAAAAATACAGCATAATACTGTATGAAAAATTAAATAGGTAACTTATATATAAATGTAAAAATACATAATAAAATAAATGTAAAATTTCTTTGCCATATGTTAATGGCTATATAAAATCCCAATTAAAGTCGAAACTTTTTCAGGAATCATCCATCTTTGTTATTTAGTATAATGTTTTTATAAATTCAAATAGTAATTAAATTAAGACAGATCCAATATATTAGTATTTATTGGAAATTGAAAATAATATATGAACACAGTTATCAATTGCAGTCTAAACATTTTCACTCTCACATGTTAGCTGACTATTGGAATTTTGGTATTTTAAATCTTGCATGCTATTGCCTGAAGAATTTTAGTGATCAAATATCCAGATTTTAGAAAATTCGAAAGATAGGAAGTAATATCTATTTTTAATTACGGTAATAATTGTCAATCATGTTATCAGTAAAGAATAATCTTTTAAAATAAAAATAATTTGGTTATTAACATTATTAATTGGTATTAATTTTTTTTCTTATATATTGTAGAGACAAGGCTGGCTTTAAGTATTAGTAAAGCAAATGTCTGCTTGGGATGACAGATTTTCAGGGCAGAATTTTACCAAATTAAATAATAATTATAAATAAAAATAAAAAATATGTAAAATACTGGTATAGTAATGAAGTTTTTTCTAAATACATTAGTCACATTATGTATATAAAGAAAATTTCCATTCTGTCATTTCTAGTAAAATGAAATAACAAAGAGATTAAATTTTTCTAAAAGTTTTTCAAAATTTGCATCTAAAAAGCAAGAAAATATTACCTTGATGTAAAAAAAAGTTCAAAAAAAACTAAAACAAACAAAAAATATTAATAAAAGTTAATCTAATCTAAGTTAATAATTTTTGCATTTATTAAATTTAACATATTTTTATAATTTTATATTTCTCAAAATAAATTGTATTTTTCTGAACCAATTTCTTTTAATATTGGGAAGAGGTGATACTCAACTCTGCTTGGGGTGGCAAAAAACTTAGAGCCAGCCTTGTGTAGAGATATACATTATACAATCTATTCTATCTATCTAAAATAGATTTATTAAATTTTGCTGAATAGTTAAAATTTTTTACTGACTTAATTTCTGAGTGAGGCAGTGACACTCCCCCCTGTAGATTTGTATTACTGTAGTAATATCTATTTGCACATTATGTTCTGATGAACTGATCTTAAAAAGAATGGCATTATTATTTATAACTTTTATCTTGATATCAATGCAATTATCCATTTTTTCAAATTTGATATCTAAAATGATCTTTTTACAAATTTGAAACCATGCAAACTGCATCTTTTTGTATTGGATGATGATATACTGTTAAGAACATTTTCTCTAAAATTTACATTATTAATATTTTTTTTATCGAAAATAAATATTTAGTTTATATTTTATTCATTTTACATAACAAAATGATAATTTTAAAAATTGTGATTTTAAAGAAAAGTTTTGAAATTTTGATCCTGATGACACTAAATTATTGAATGAAAGTGCAAACATTGTATAGAATGTGCAAATTAATCTCACATATATAGCTAGTATTATTAAATCTGAAAAAAATAATTTTAATATTTTAAGTGAAATAGACGTAATTTTTCAAAGATTTGTTTATTATTAATAAGAGTCTATCTTTATTTGTTAAAACATCAAAAAATATTGCTAAAATATAAAAATTTAAATAAAATTATAAAAACAGATTTTCCAACAAAATAATGTTTTTCATTCTATTTGATGACATTTCTATAAATATGAAAAAATTGAAAAAATGCAACTTGTAATAAATATTTTATCTAAAATAAAAAAAAACTATATTTTACAAAAAACTATGAAATATTGATGTTTCATAATATAATAGATTCCCTGTTTAAGTCATTCTAAAAATTTTTGCATAAGATAAAAATAACTACATAAGTCCGACAGTACTTTAAATTCAATATAAATGAATGTTCATGTTAATAAATACAATGGTCAAACGAAATTTATGAGCATACTTTAAGCATAGATAAGAAAATTTAAGGCCATAAGTGATATTTTTGCAAAAAAGTAAATTGTTTAATGAATCTTTTATTCATGTTTTATAGAAATTCATCAAAAATAAAAAGACACATATATCTTTCTGAAATCATAGAACTTGACATCAAAAATATAAAAATATTTGTCTTTTTATTAAAGAAAATAAAATTTTTCCTTCTTATATCCAAAATCCTATTATGAAATTTAAAAGATTATCCAAATAATCATAATCAGACAGATTATATATTTTAATAGGAGTATGAGGGACAAGCAGAAATGGAATCCAATGATACTCCATACCATAATGCTCAGTGCTAGACTTGTTTAATGTTGCATAATTCATGACTTACAAAGCCTATTGTTTGAGATACCACCAGTCATGGATTTGACTGCCATGTTGTTGCATATTGTAGTGGGATTCATCTGAAAAAGCAATGACATGCTTGGCACTATTCCAGTCATAGATACCTGTATTAAACAGACAATGATAGCCAAAGCAATGGATGCCTGGCAAAGATGCCTTGATGCTGCAGACAATGTCTAATTGTAAATGTGGAGAATGATTGATGTGCAACAGATCCTAAATGTCAAGCTAAGATGTTTGATATGGCTGTTCAATCATAGTCATGTGCATGAGATGTTTGTCCTCTTGTTCAATTGTATGATAGGGCATTGAGATCCCTCACATCTTTACATTTAATCCTTCTCTGCTCACTGATACTATATTCTCATCATTGTGACTATCTTGTATCCAACCCAAGCACTGATGTCTCAGAAGGATATATATTATCCTTCCGAGACATCACTGCTCATGTCAATATGCCGCAATTCTCCTGCAATCAGTCATGAACATGCTGTATGACTGCTATGTTCTTCGATTAAGCATAGTGAATCCTTTCTTGAGCAAAAATGATGATCAAACACAATTCCAATACTTATCATAGTTCTTTATCCCCTCTTTTACTACTTCCAGAGGGCTTTGCAATCACATTTGATTTGCATATATCTCAACTTGTAATCATTTACATGTTCTCTTATAATCTGCTCATTGTGTGATTTTTGAAGCCAGTCTGGTGCATTTTCTTGGTGTTGCAATTTTAATGGCCAGCAGTGTATGTTAATATGATCAATTTTTAGGTGAATTACAATAATCTCATGAAAGCAATTGTTTCTTCTATTATAGATATTATAATAGCTATTTTTCAGTTTTAATGAAAATAATTTTCATTCAATTATAGTGAACTTGTGAGTGCTCTGGAAAAAGAACAAAAAGAAGAATTGAAAAGAAAAACAGAAAATATAAAATATAGTAGGAATTTGTTAACACAAATGAGAGATAACGAGAAACGTTATGCAGCCATCAGAAAAGCTATTTTACATGAAGGAAAAGAAATGTACGAAGAAGAACAAAGGAGGAGAAAAAATATTTATGATATAAAAGCAGAGAAATTTAAAGAATTAAAGTAAGAATATAATTCTAATTTTTATATTATTTTAAGAAAACAGATAGTTATTTATTTTATTACTTTTCAGAAAATATATCGTTAGGCCAAACTATCTTGCTCATATTGAGCGAAGTATAAATCCGCCCTCAATTGTTAAAAGAAGTCAAAGATTAGAATAAAATGTAAATAAAGAAACATAACTATGGAGTTACAAACTGTTGACTCAAAATTATAAATATGATTTTTTAAAATAATTTTATTGAGAAATACTGTATATGAATAAATTATAAAAATAAATTTTGAAAAAATTTACAAGAAATTTTATATGTTAATTCTTTAAGTTCATGAATAGAACAAATTAAGCATATTTCTAAAATTAATTTATAGATGTTTCTTGAGTTACAAACATAATGTGCTTTAAGTTTTGATTATAATTCAAAGAATTCATAACTTGAAATCTACTGTTATGATAAATACAGATACCAAATATTTCTGTATATATAAGGAATGGCCAAGCTTCATGTCACTATGACTCATATAGAAGAATCTTAAATAGCTGAGAGCCACAATCAGTTTATTTCTGGCTCAATGAAAGCCACATCAGTTTTTTTAGGTAATCTTAACAGTGGCTTCAAAAATTGTTTATACAAATTTTACATGGATTTATTTTGTATAGATGCATACTATTTTTTACAATAAATAAACAAATTGCAAATATATTATTTTTTTAATTAAATAAGTATTTGCTCCATAAATTATTGATTTTCATGGTATGGAGCCACATTGAAGGTACCAAAGAGGCATCTGGCTCGTGAGCCGCAGTTTGGCCATCTTCAGTGCCTAGCAATACCTTTGTATATATCATATAAGTTTTGTATATACCTACAAGCCATATATGCTTTGTTTAAGTATTGTATATACCATATACATCCAGAATCCACTTTGCATCGTTTCGGTTTGCGTTTATTTCGAAATTGCGTTGTAAAAGAATTAAGACAATATTTCGCTTTGAATGGCAAAATTTCGCATTTGTGTTCCAGAAATCATTTATCCTTTGGAAACCTAGAGGCTCGCATTACACGATTTTGATATCGTTCTCGGTACATTTCTGCATATGTGTTTGTACTACCGCAATACGTAAATACAAATTCGAAATCCAATTCATCATCATTTTCGAAATTGATAAAATGGTATTTCCAACATTTTCTTATGTCTAACTAGTGTAATCAAATACAACACATATCGCATATTGGAATTTTTTTGCAGAACAAGTTACATTAAATAAATTTAAATTACATTAAACGCTGTTTTTTTCTTTACTAACAAGTAAGTACATTGTTTTCTTATTTAATTTATTCTGTTAGTTTGGCTTCAAGTAAGCCGCCATATCATATATGAGATACACAATAATCTATATCAAGATAACCTGACAGTAAATCACTACCATTGTTGTGGGTATTTTTACACAAAGGAAAATAGTCCCTATTACTTAAATTTAATATTAATATTCAATATTTTAAAATATAAAAATGATATATTATCTTATAATTTGTTGTTTTGGGAAATAAAATATAGAATATTATATTATTGAGATGATTTTAAAATATATATTTTAAAATCACGTGACAAAATTTAACGAAATATTGATGTTATTTACAAATCGCGTATGAATACAGTGCTACGTTTGATGGTTCGGCTGTTAGGTTATCTTGAAACAGACTGTAGTATCTTGGATATACTATATCACGTTTGATGGTTCGGCTGTTAGGTTATCTTGAAACAGACTGTAGTATCTTGGATATACTACAGTCTATTTCAAGATAACGGTTAATTTTATTGCCGGCGGTTAATTTTAGATTATATTACAAGCTGCCAACATCATGAAAGGATATGTTTTTTTTTTGCATTTTTATGCTCATTTCCAATCAGAAAAATGACTAAGGGATAGGGCCAATTCCAGCCACGGGCTGCACCACATCCGCGAAAGGAGCCGGATGATGAAGGATAGGGATTGCCAGGCCGGGCCTAGAACCCCGAAGAAACTTCAAGACATACCAGACCGGGACGTGACGGGTCTTCCTGCCTGGAATGCCAATGCGTTATCACTCAGCCATCCGTTAGCCTGGAAGAGTAAAATCAAAAATAGGCTTCAACGCTAGGCTTGAACCCCTTTAAAAGAGAGAGAATGTCGGACCGGAATTTGAATCTGGATCCTGCAAAGTTGTAAGCGATTGCTTTAACATTCAGCCATCCAGCTGATATTTAATTTATCGAATCTATAATGCGAAGTAACTTTCCCTGACTTTATATCATAAACAGCGACTAGTGTAAAGACATATGCATCATTAAACCTTTTAATCTTTAAAGAATATTCATGGGAATATTTTTTTTTCGTTTAGTATCGGCGGAGTAGTGATTGTTCGTCTGCTTCGCGGATGACGAAGGTCCACCATTCCTACCAATCTACACCGGGCTCCTCCTCCCCTACACCCGGTCCTACCATCACCAACGCCAGCTCCATCCCTTTACGAAGGACGAAGCGGCGTCGCTGATGGCGTAGTAGCAAAACTCCGTCTCTTTTGCGAATGACAAGAACTTCCACCCTCCTACCTCTCCATGCACACACACAACCGGGCTCCTTCTCTTCTATACCCGGTCCTACCATCACCAACACCAGCTCCATCCCTTTACGAAGGACGAAGCGGCGTCGCTGATGGCGGAGAGCGAAACTCCGTCTCTTTTGCAAATGACAGAAGTTCCACCATCCTACCTCTCCATACACACACACACACACACACACACACAACCGGGCTCTTCCTCTTCTACACCCGGTCCTACCATCACCAACACCAGCTCCATCCCTTTACGAAGTACGAAGCGGCGTCGCTGATGGCGGAGTAGCGAAACTCCGTCTCTTTTGCGGATGACAGAAGTTCCACCATCCTACCTCTCCATACACACAACCGGGCTCCTCCTCTTCTACACCCGGTCTTACCATCACCAACACTAGCTCCATCCCTTTACGAAAGACGAAGCGGCATCGCTGATGGCGGAGAGCGAAACTCCGTCTCTTTTGCGGATGACAGAAGTTCCACCCTCCTACCTCTCTATATACACACACACACACACACACTCACAACCGGGCTCCTCCTTTCTACATCCGGTCCTACCATCACCAACATCAGCTCCATTTACCTACCATTACCAACGCCAGCTCCATCACTTTACGAAGGACGAAGCGGCGTCGCTGATGACGGAGTAGCGAAACTCCGTCTCTTTTGCGAATGACAGAAGTTCCACCCTCCTACCTCTCCATACACACACACACACACACACACAACCGGGCTCCTCCTCCTCTACACCCGGTCCTACCATCACCAACGCCAGCTCCATCACTTTACGAAGGACGAAGCGGCGTCGCTGATGGCGGAGTAGCGAAACTCCGTTTCTTTTGCAGATGACAGAGGTTCCACCATCCTACCTCTCCATACACACACACACAATTGGGCTCCTCCTCCCCTACACCCAGTCCTACCATCACCAACACCAGCTTCATCCCTTTACGAAGGACGAAACGGCGTCGCTGATGGCGAGTAGCGAAACTCCGTCGCTTTTGCGGATGACAGAAGTTCCACCCTCCTACCTCTCCATACACACACACACTCACAACCGGGCTCCTCCTCCCCTACACCCGGTCCTACCATCACCAACACCAGCTCCATCACTTTACGAAGGACGAAGCGGCGTCGCTGATGGCGGAGTAGCGAAACTCCGTCTCTTTTGCGGATGACAGAAGTTCCACCCTCCTACCTCTCCACACACACACACACAACCGGGCTCCTCCTCCCCTACACCCGGTCCTACCATCACCAACAGCAGTCCCATCCCTTTACGAAGGACGAAGCGGCATCGCTGATGGCGGAAAGCGAAACTCCGTCTCTTTTGCAAATGACAGAAGTTCCACCCTCCTACCTCTCCATGCACACACACAACCGGGCTCCTCCTCTCCTACACCCGGTCCTACCATTACCAACACCAGCTCCATCACTTTACGAAGGACGAAGCGGCGTCGCTGATGGCGGAGTAGCGAAACTCCGTTTCTTTTGCAGATGACAGAGGTTCCACCATCCTACCTCTCCATACACACACACACAATTGGGCTCCTCCTCCCCTACACCCAGTCCTACCATCACCAGCTCCATCACTTTACGAAGGACGAAGCGGCGTCGCTGATGGCGGAGTAGCGAAACTCCGTTTCTTTTGCAGATGACAGAGGTTCCACCATCCTACCTCTCCATACACACACACACAATTGGGCTCCTCCTCCCCTACACCTGGTCCTACCATCACCAACACCAGCTTCATCCCTTTACGAAGGACGAAACGGCGTCGCTGATGGCGAGTAGCGAAACTCCGTCGCTTTTGCGGATGACAGAAGTTCCACCCTCCTACCTCTCCATGCACACACACAACTGGGCTCCTCCTCTCCTACACCCGGTCCTACCATTACCAACACCAGCTCCATCACTTTACGAAGGACGAAGCGGCGTCGCTGATGGCGGAGTAGCGAAACTCCGTCTCTTTTGTGGATGACAGAAGTTCCACCCTCCTACCTCTCCATATACACACACACAACCGGGCTCCTCCTCCCCTACACCCGGTCCTACCTTCACCAAAGTTGAGTTGCGTTTGCTAATAATCAGCTGTGGCAAAATTTTAACTTTTCTGTAGTCAATCATAGTCTCATTGGGTGGTAGCAATATGATATGAACAGAAGTTAAAATACAGTGTTGAAAAAACAATGAAGTCAATATTCATTAGAATTGTAGATTGATATTTTTAAGCATCTCTCAGTAGGAGTGAATCTTTATTTGTAAAGAATGCTTCTGAGAATTTAACGTTTTTCTTAGAACATATATTCCTTCCGTTATCGGCTATCATCTAATGACATTTTGATCGCTTCAGCTAAACACTGTACTATATAATACTGTATATAAAACTGTTTGTTTTTAAAAATGTTGCCAGCCGAATTCCAATCTTTTCTTCATATATTTCCTTTTAATATATTTCTATCACACTTTTCCTATAATTTGAAATTTCCTCGGTCGGGGGAATTTCATAATTTGGCCATCGGCTACAAATACTGTAAATGTTAGAAATTGTTGCCGACACGATTTGTTCCACAGATTAAGGATATGCTAGATTAAATAACTTTGATAAATTATAAGGCACAAGTTTTATGCCATATTTAAATCGACAAATAGATCTTTAAATACCTGACTGTATATTATTATTAGTTGGAAAGAATCCAAAATTTTCTAGAAAAATTAAGTTCTCGGGAAGAATAAGACTAGGTAGATTACGCCGCCATATCCTCATGGGATTACTGTATCTGGCGGAGGCCACTTGTAGAGCCCATCACAGGCTGGATGGGCTCTACAAGTGCCCATCCAGCCTGTGATGATAGGGTCAACTGGATGGTTGAAGGATGGGGTTCAACGGGCCGGGCCCGGATCCCTCTTGAAAAACTGGAGGTTTGGGACCCGGATCCTTCAGGGTGGTAAGCCAAAGCTTTACCACGCGGCCATCCTGCCGAGGGAAGAATAAGAAATTTAATAGTTAGCAACGTTCTCTTTTAAAACCCAATTATAATTACTAAGTGGAAGGATAAAATCAGATCCTACTGTAGACTGCCCACCCCTGTGAATGTTCGATTCTTCAACGATGTATATTGGTCATTATGATATTTATAAGTTATCTGTGTAATATGATCACTCCAAATAAAGATGACCATAGATCTATTCTCAGTATATTAATTAATTTTAAAATATGTTTCTTCGCCATGAATAATGTGAATCACTATTATTATTGTTATTTGAATAAATCGCATTTATATATAACTGATTAATAATTATTAATTTAAAATATTATTTAGACTATAGTATTTATTACTCGATATTTTTATTCTATACTTTTTACAGCCTCCAAAATTATTCACCGACATTGCTTCTTTATAATTAGCACAAAGGAGTTCTATAAACTTATAAAAATTTTATAATACTCACCTTAAAACGTTCGAATTTTAGCCAAATCTTGCTGTTCAACATAAATTTTCCATCAATAATTAACTAACAATGGCAGCAATAAGTTCGAATCATAGTTGTTAAACAATATTCAAACTAACTCAAATAAATATTAGCGAAATGACCATATTTATGGTAGACTCAAGCATTGCTATTAATTTCATTATTATTTTATGTGTAAAATGATTAAGCCACCATAAATTTGCGAGAGAATCATTTTTTGGAAACAAAATAAATAAATTAAAGATATATTCTTATGTATTGCGATATTATTTATGAAATTCGATCCCAGTCGTTTAATTTTTTGATTCTATACTTGTCATCTCATTTGAAATATTCAGGATAATGAATGTACACGTCTTGCTATACCCTCCATATTAGAATTGAAGAAGAAGAAGAAGAATGGTACACGTCTGCAAGCATTTCTAGGTAGATAAGATTGACATGCAAATGATTTCTATCTGCTATTATCACTTTAGTACGTTATTTAAACGTGAATTGAAATGAAATTTAGTTACTGACATTGAAAAAAAGACACTATAGTAGAATGGACAAAATGCTTGGTCAGTCGAGTAAACCGACCGAATATTTTATGGCACTCTATTATAAAAATATTTTTGGATGATTAGGAGCGGATGCAGATCTGGCATAAAATGTGAACTTGTAATAATGAATGTATTGCAGACATATTGTGCGATCTCCGAATGCTACATTCAATATGATGTAAAATATGTTTTTGAGATATTTGATGTTGTTATCGTTATTTTAAGAAACAGTTTCAAACTTTCTGAGTGATAAATATCTAGAAACCATTATTTTGCTTGAAAAAACCGTTGAATACAGTATGAGTATAGATATATTTACCTTATCTTCAGGATATGATTATCAGAGGAATATTATTAAGGATACATTATCAGGGATGTTCTCCAGTCCCCCTTTATAGATGGCTGGATAGCCGCGTCGTAACGCGTTGGCCTGCCACACAGGAAGACCCGAGTTCGGGCTCCCGTCCGGCATCTCCTGAAAAGTTTTTTCAGGATTCCGGGCCCGTCCCGGCGATCCCCATCCTTCACCATCCGCCCCCCTTCACAGCTGTAATATGCAGCCCATGGTTGGAACTGGTCCCGCCCCTCGTAATCTCACTGATTGGAAAGGGGCTAAAACAGCAAAAAAGTCCCCCTTTATAGTACGATAGTATCCAATGCTCTTTTTTTTACAAGAACTACTTTTTTATTACATTTTAATAGAATATATACTAAATCAAATATTTATTCTTGTTTGAAAAGTACTTAATAACGCTTTAAAATGAGTATAAATTTATAGCTTTGTTTAAATTATAAAAATCAATAACAACATTCCAGACATTATATAAGCATTCGTGACATAATTTAAATTCCTAAACAAAACATAAATTATAGTTTTTAAATCTTAATACATTAACGCAAACTTTTAAATCTTATGATTGATCCATTATAGAATAATACATAAAATATTAAGTTTTTCTTATATAATAAACGAGTATCTATCCTGTGTTTAGTTGATTCGATAATTGTTTTGGTCAACAGATAACGCCATTTTCCATTCAATTAGAACACTAAGTGACGAGGCGAAACAAGCCCTTCCATAGGTTGCCCATCCTCCACAATCCGACTGACCCCTCCTGTCGGATTGTGGAAGACGGGATTCAACTGGGCCGGGCCGGATCCCATAATAAACATTTTCAAGGGAATGATCCTGCATTCGAAGGGACTTTGAATGAATTTGAAGCGATTGCATGGAGATCCTTTCAAAAAGTGATAAAGAGCTTCCTGGGAAACCACAGGATACATAACTATAGAGAAGTTATTAGCGAGCTTTTTCAAAACTATAGAACACTAGGATATAATATGTCTCTTAAAAATGTATTTCTTTCATTCACATTTGGACTTTTTCCACCAATAATCTTGGAGCTATAAGCGATGAACAAGAACGCTTCCACCAGGAAATATATATCGTAAACGCGCTACCAAAAAAAGTGCAGTCGAAGAATGTTGGCTGATTATTGCTAGACTCTCAAGAGAAATGTCCCTTAAGCCAATTACAACGGAAAATCCACAACAAGTGCATTTTTGATAAGAACACAATATATATATATTTTGAATAAATAGTTTTTCTAACAAAAAATATTAATTATTCAAAAACTGTGTTTGATAGAAAAATATAGTTAACAGATTTGAAATTATCACAAAAATTACTATAAGAATCACTCTTTTATTTCCATTTAACAAAAAAGTTTATTTTTGTTGACCAATGTTATTAATTCTCCGATATTAATTCACTGCATAATAATCGTTAAATTTAAAAAGTATTTATTTTAAATATTTATTTATTATATTAATAGATATAATAAAATATAAATTAATAATATTCAGTATTTCCATGCAATTCTTATCATCCGATAAATTTTCAAATAATCTTAGCTGGCATCCTATTTTCATTTGTTTATAAGAAACAGTGGCTCCCACTATTAGTATGCCGAAAATTCGTTGCAATGGCTTATTTCAGAAATAATTTTATTGCTTTTTATAGAATATAAATATAAAGAGCGCCAAATGTTTCGTTGCATACCTCTCTTTCGTGGTTGTAATCGTCAAGTTGAATATATTGACAAACGTCATTGCAGTTTAGCCGATATTCCGGATGATGTTTTGCGTTATTCTAGATGTTTAGAAGAACTATTACTAGACGTGAATCATATTAGAGATCTTCCTCGGGTGAGTAAGCAGACGTATTCTATACATTGTTTTATAAATATGTTTGGATTTAAGTTGCAACAATTAATGCAGTACGACAGGAATTCGACCCTTTTATTTTATTCTCTAATTAAAGGCTCCCGAGTTCAATAGTGATGATCTCATGTGGAGCTGAGACCCCATTCTCAACTTATAAGGTTCAAAAGTTGAAGACCGAATTACTGTTTTCTGTAAAACTTTTAAAGATAAATAATTTAAGCCATTTTAGGTAGAATCCAGACTTTTTTAATTGTGAGATATAAGCATTGAAGAGCAAGATGTAAATATATTCGTTTGTCTTCCTAGAATAATTTGTCTTTACTACAAAATTATTTCAGAGTAAAAATTTACTTTACCTGTGTAATGGCTATGCATGTCATGTTGCTAACCTGAAATCTGATCATACTGTTTTTTGTACATTATTATGCAACTGGAACCACAACATAATATATGTGCAGGCCATAATGTAATGCATAGATTGTTTGAGAGGTGACACACACAGCCGTCATATAGATAAGGTAAATTTTTATCCATTAATTGTTACATCTTGTGGACAGAAAATCTGGACTTCTACCTGATTTTAGATGGTATCTTATCATTCTGAATCAAATGCAATCAAATAAGTTATGACTTAACTTACAATTACAAAGTTAAATAAACCTTCCTGAAAAACAATGTTGCATCCGGATTTTCCAAGATGGAACATTGGAACAAATGTTTTACCACGTGACCAATGCTAGAAACTTGAATACAGGAAAATAACTTAAACATTCTGTCTTTGTTTTTACATTGTTTTTTTTTAGTTTTGATCACACAAAGTTAATGATAGGTATGAAATACACAGTATTGTTGTTTTGCTGTAGATATAAATATTACTTAATTCCATTAAAATAAACAATATATTTTATTATTGATTTTTTTACTTTATTTTCACTGTATTTTTTGTCAAAAAATGAGAAAATACTAATGTAGACAAAAATGTGCCATTTTAAAAGGGTTTTGGCACTTTTATTGTTTTATTGAAACAACTCCTTTCTAGCACTTTTCCTACCAAGTCTGTAACATTTTTGAAAATGTGGTGTGATGAGTGAGACTAGCCTAAATCATCTGGGATCCATTTAGGGTAAAATAAAGAATATTATAACTATTTATGTATGAAAGGAAAAGATTTAAATATATATATATTTTTTATATTAAATCAAAAATTTATAAAATAGTAAATAAAAATTACTTAATTGAATAAAAAATATGTCAATAAATATAAATGATCAAAATTTACATAAATATTTTTGTTATTATTAAATTAATTGTGCCAGATATCTTAATATTCATTACACGATATAGGAAAAAAACCACTTGCTTTTATATAGTAATGGAGTTCTTAACAGCACTAGTAGCAAGTAACAAAGATATTTTAATTTTGTATTTTTTTTTTTTTTATTTGTATTATGTATATCTCTGATATGTTCTGGGACCCTTTTAATAGATATAGCGAGCTCTAGTATATGACTTAAATGTAGAATGGAATAATGCAAAATTACTCGTGAAATTAGAAGATCCTAGGATAGGTAGGGTCGCAGAAGCCTTAACAATCTTTAGTAAACATAACGAATGCATAAAACCTATTAATAAAGTGGACTCTTCAATAGTTAGTAACACATGGAAATGGTGTATGACTAACAGGCAATCTTGAACTTTTATATCTATTTTACTTTTGGTTTTTAACTCTTCATATTTAAAATAATGTTTTATGTTTGATATTTTTATTATATTGTATTTTGCATATTTATTTTTATGTTATGTAAGTACAGTGATACCTCGGTTCACGAACACAATCCGTTCCTTGACCCTGTTCGTGATCCGAAATGTTCGTAATCCGAATCAATTTTTCCCATTGCAATTAATGTAAATCCAAATAATACGTTTTTTTCCTAGAAAAAATTTTTAACATGTTATGGCTTTGTGTGGAAATAATACAGAAAGGAAATAAATATAACAGTAATATTAGAAGAAAGCATGTTTAACACCACCTTCACTAACACTTTTAACTTTTTTGGGAGCCATAATAAGGGATAAATTTAATTAAGTAAAGAAATAAACTAAAATATCAACACTTGTTGGGACTCTACTGTACCCATATGAGCTGGGCGAACTGGATTGCTGCTGGGGCGAGGCTGTGCTCAGTGTTTTGTGCACTGTGAGCAACATGCGCTCAATCGCGCGTGTTCGTGAACGAAGCATCGTTCGTAAAGCGAAGCAAAATTTGTTCGCAAATAGTGTTCGTAGACCGTGAGCGCGAGTCACATGTGCTTCATGCACTGTGTGCGTATGTGTTCGTGAATCATCGTTCGTAAAGCGAAGCAAAATTTGTTTGCAAATGGTGTTCGTAGACTGATTTGGAAGCGAAGCAAAAGTGCGTGTGTGTTCGTGAACCAAAGCATCGTTCGTAAAGCATGTTCGTGAACCGAAGCATCGTTCGTAAAGGGAAGCAAAATTTGTTTTGTTCGTGAACCGAAGCATCGTTCGTAAAGCGAAGCAAAATTTGTTCACGGAAATGGTGTTCGTAGACCGATTTGTTCATGAACCGAGACGTTCATGATCCGAGGTATCACTGTATTATATAATCGGTTATATGCTAAGATGTATATTTTGTTACTATAGCAACCTGACTAAGTGCTTGTTTTTTATTATGTATCTTCTCTAGGCAGTGTATTAATTCACATTTTTATAAAACTGAACAATTTTAATTAATTAAAAATAATAAATGTGTGCTTCTGTCATATATTTTTGTAACTTTCTAGTAATCACAAATGGTTATTAGTTTAACTTCAGACTAGTTACAGCCATTTTCTGTTCTCTGGAAAGTTTTGACTAAATCATAATCCATTTCACACAGCTGCCTTAATTACAGCCACACTAAACAGCTTCAGCTAAATATGAGTCACCATTAGTTTGATGATGAATGCAATGATATTGAATTAAATGTTATGCCTCACTAACAATTTGTCCATCAGATGGCTGGTAAATCAGTAACTATTTTTCAAAATTTTTAACTTGTCAGTGGAAAAATTAATTAAACATCCTGATTGATGTATTTTCTCAAAATAACCATTAGAATATACAGAAAACACATGTCAGAGGGCAATACATATTTGGTTTAGCATTTATTTTTAATTTAAAGAAGAAAGAAAAATATTCCAAACTTATCATTTCTAGTAAGTGCTCAAAATCTTTAACACAAGATATCATTTACTAATTTTTATAATTTTACTGTTTAAATTAGAAATATTAGAAATGTCTTGCTCTAAAGGAAATGCTGAAGATTCTATATAAAAAAATTTGTTGTTATATGTTTTCATTTTCTTCTTTCCCATGTTAAGTCTATGGAAGAATATCTATATCTTTCTGTTTTAAAGAATTTTTATTTTTCATTATTATTGACACACAAGTAAATGAGCTTTAATGCAGATAAACTACTATCTTGGGCACAATCCAACAGTAGAAGTTATTTCCATAATATCCCAATAAAACCAAAGGACATGTTACTTTTGTTTCTTAGCTGCCATTTTGAATTTTCTGATTTCAAAGCAGACAATGTTGTTTCAAAAGTTATAGTACAGGAATCCCTTGATTAGTGCAGTTAATAAATCCTCATAATGCACCACATATATCAAAACTGCACAGAATAAATCCTCGCAATACACAGCATATATCAAAACCGCGCTAATCAAAATGGTTAATAAATCCTCGCAATACACCGCATATATCAAAACTGCATTAATTAAACTATCTCGCAATACACCGCAGATATCAAAACCGCACTAATCAAACTAAAAAAGTCCAATGGGAATAAATTAATGAATCCTGGAAAATATCAAAATTATAAACATGTATTGCTCTTCCGATCTTGCATATATCAAAACCGCACTAATCAAACTAAAAAACCAATGGGAATAAATTAATGAATCCTGGAAAATATCAAAATTATAAACATGTATTTTTTTTTCTTTCTCAAAACATATCTATATTGATTTTACATGTACTTTAGATCATTCAGGAATGTGGTATAGTATTTAAAAATTTATAGTAAGAATTAAAATTTATTTTTTGCAAAAAAAAAATTGAAAAAAATTTCATAAATTTTGTAAAAAATAATTGCACATCCATAGACGTCGAGTACTGGAGAGGAACTGAAGGCAAGGCTGGCTATATAATATTGTAATGACTATTATTAGGGAACTGAAGGCAAGGCTGGCTATATAATATTGTAATGGCTATTATTAGGTAGTTGCCATTCACGCTAAATTTATTAATAAGTAAAATTACGAACAGATTTAAAATATAACAATTAGATGATGAAAATCATAATATTAACGGAATTAAAAATAAATAAATAAATTTATTGCAGTGCTCTATTCATGTAGACTACAAACCCCGAGATTCAGTTGCCAACACTTCAGAGGGTTTGCAAAAAAAAAAATCGCGCTTGTTGAAGGGCATTAATAAATTTGGCACTGCATATATTAAGGGTTAGTCTAAAGTAGTTTTTGTGCACTAATCAATATCCCATTATTCAAACCTGCACTAATTGAGAGATTCATGTACTGTTGTATAGGTATGTATGTGAATTTAAATGCCTTTTTTTTATGAATGTTTAGAATTTATTTATTGCAATTAATATTCATATTTTCAATTTTATTTTATATTTCGTATTTGAAAAAACTCATAAATCCAGGAATTTGTAAACTGAGAAATAACTGTATTTCAAGACAGTAATGATTACACTGAAAACCACTGCTTTATATTCAGAATTTTTTATTCAAGTCTGTGAAATAAGAATCTTCTAATTGGTTCAGTTACGAAATATATTACAAAATACAGTATATAAAGTTTATTTCAGTACTTCTGGAGGCAAAATATTGATAACAGCAGTAACTGAGTTACAAGCGACCTGAGTTATGAATGGAACTTGCATATAAATTATGTTTGTAATTCAAGTGCTTATAATAACTTTAGCATTTATTAAACTGGAGTGGTAATTTAGAATAGACAGACAAGTTTGTATGACAGTTTTGTAAATGGTGCAAAGTAAATGATATACAAGAGAGTCTTTGATTCATGACAGGGATGTATTCAGAATTTTTTGGTTGTAATGAAAATCTGCCATAACTTGAGAATGATTTTCCATAGACACAATGCTCTAAATCAGGTGTCTGCAAACTTTTTTGTAAAGGGCCAAATAGTAAATATTTTAGTTTCCATAGGACAAAGGGTGCACACTATATTTTTTTGATAGGCCTACTTAAATAACAAATAAAAAACAAGTCTACTTTTCTCTTCTTTTCTTGCTTTGACAGTGACATGATGGATATAAATATACATGGGTCATAAAACGAGAACGATACAAAGAACTATTACAGATTCACTATAAAACAGCATGAGAAGAATAATGATACACGTGATACTATAAACTCTGTCTAATTTGTAACTGCAACTGTGTGGAGTAACAGCAGATCCACTAAGAGTGTGTGAATAAAAAGCTACAGGAGCACTACATGCAGTCTTTCTCAAAACTACACAATTCGACTGCAGCTGTTATATCGAGTACTTTGAAATTTAAAAAGATTTGAAATTGTAAAATCCATTCTTAGCTCCTGGACTGTACAAAAACAGGTGGCAGGCCGTAGTTTGCCGACTCCTGCTTTAAATGAATGTTAGGTTTCCTATTCACCAAAAACGAGAATATTCAATACCTTTTTAAACAGAAATACAATGCAATAATGTTAAAGAAATACTGTTTATAAACATTTCTTAGTGTAGAAAATAGTCTCTGAAATATAATGTGTCTAAAGTGGCTATATTTTGTGAAATAATAGGAATTATTAAAAACTTCAGTTATGAAATATATTACAAAATACAGTATATAAAGTTTATTTCAGTACTTCTGGAGGTAAAATAACAGCAGTAACTGAGTTACAAGCGACCTGAGTTATGAATGGAACTTGCATATAAATTATGTTTGTAATTCAAGTGCTTATAATAACTTTAGCATTTATTAAACTGGAGTGGTAATTTAGAATAGACAGACAAGTTTGTATGACAGTTTTGTAAATGGTGCAAAGTAAATGATATACAAGAGAGTCTTTGATTCATGACAGGGATGTATTCAGAATTTTTTGGTTGTAATGAAAATCTGCCATAACTTGAGAATGATTTTCCATAGACACAATGCTCTAAATCAGGTGTCTGCAAACTTTTTTGTAAAGGGCCAAATAGTAAATATTTTAGTTTCCATAGGACAAAGGGTGCACACTATATTTTTTTGATAGACCTACTTAAATAACAAATAAAAAACAAGTCTACTTTTCTCTTCTTTTCTTGCTTTGACAGTGACATGATGGATATAAATATACATGGGTCATAAAACGAGAACGATACAAAGAACTATTACAGATTCACTATAAAACAGCATGAGAAGAATAATGATACACGTGATACTATAAACTCTGTCTAATTTGTAACTGCAACTGTGTGGAGTAACAGCAGATCCACTAAGAGTGTGTGAATAAAAAGCTACAGGAGCACTACATGCAGTCTTTCTCAAAACTACACAATTCGACTGCAGCTGTTATATCGAGTACTTTGAAATTTAAAAAGATTTGAAATTGTAAAATCCATTCTTAGCTCCTGGACTGTACAAAAACAGGTGGCAGGCCGTAGTTTGCCGACTCCTGCTTTAAATGAATGTTAGGTTTCCTATTCACCAAAAACGAGAATATTCAATACCTTTTTAAACAGAAATACAATGCAATAATGTTAAAGAAATACTGTTTATAAACATTTCTTAGTGTAGAAAATAGTCTCTGAAATATAATGTGTCTAAAGTGGCTATATTTTGTGAAATAATAGGAATTATTAAAAACTTCTATATACAGTCAAACCTCTTTAAGCCGCCACCATCGGTTCGAAGGTCCTCTCTGGCGGTAAAGGAGGGTGGCAGTTTATGGAGGGTTAATGGTAACATGTGAGAAAACATGTATAGACTAGAATGACATTGTTTCATTTAATTAAAGGTGATCAGAAATAAATTGCTAAGTAGCAGAAGGATTTTTATTTTTATATTCACAAATTAAAATCTTTTCGTGAACATCTAATGTTGTTTTTGGCATTTTTCCGAGTAAGAAACAGCAAAGATACTCACAGCAGTTGATTTATAAAAAAAAACGGTTTAAACTGTTCTTCTTCTTCCGCAAAGTCGAGGTTATGGCTCTCCAGTCTTCTCCTATTTTAAACGGTTATTTTGTAAAAATCCGTTTAAAGTTTTGGAATAGCTCATTTTGAAAACAGGGATGTGAATAGTCACAGGTGCGAGATTACAGTCTAATAAATGTTAACAGATAAATTACTTAATTGCCATCTTCTCTAGTGTTTCTATTTGTGTTGGTTGACCTTGCCATTCGATTGTTTTGGCGGTTTAAACAACTGATTTGTCTACTAATGAAATGGTTTTGCCTCCAGAAATGAGTGGCGGTTGGCAATTAGTGAGGTGGCGGTTTATAGAGGGAATTTCATGTTTTAACATATAGGAGAAGATTTGTTATTGGCTTTCATCAGGCAAATAACGAGGGTGGCGGTTTATAGAGGGGTGGCTTAAAGAGGTTTGACTGTATTTTATTATTATTCTATATATTATTAAAAATATATATATTTTTAAACAAAATACATACTACATGTGCCTAATTTAATGATTAGTTTCTATATGGCTGCCATCAATGTCTCTACAGAACTTAGTGATCAGCTTTCTTTAAATCAAAATGTAGAATTTTGTAAACTATTTTTTGTGAAATTGCTAATCAGTAGGATACTCTTGAATTGATAGTTATGAATCTTCTTTAAATGTTTGTTGCACAGACTTAATACTTTTGTCAAATCTTGGATGTTCAATTCTTTTTTGTCAAGAGCAGATTCAGTCTTACAAGGGGAGGTTCAGACATTCGGATCACCGATTTTTTTGAAATTGCGCATACTTGTAGTAGTCCTCTAGGACAGTATAATGTGTAAGCAATAAAGTGCACTACCCAAGCATTGTCCAGAAAATCGCACAAAAAATATAAATAACTGTATTTATATAAAACAATGTAAGAGAAAATTAATAATAATAAAATAAATAAATAAAAATAAAAAAATTGTCAAAGCTAAAAATTGAACCAGCAATCAGGCAATTATAAAAGTAAACTTCAACCACTATACTACTGAGACATTCGAAAATTATAAAAGCAATATCTTCAACCACTGCGCTACTGAGACACTCGAAAGATATGAACTCAATATGAAACTTCTCGTGCGATTTTCTCGACAATGCTTAAATAGTACACTTTCTTGCTCACACATTATATTGTCCTAGGGGATTACTACAAGAATGCAAAATTTCAAAAGAATCGGTGACCCGAACGTCTGAACCTCCCCTTGTTAGAGATTTGTTTACTAATTTATGAATAGCTTTGTTTATAGAGACTGTTTTATGATGCTTTATCTCAAACTTTTTTCAAGTTTTATTGTTCTTTGTACATTTTATCTTGCATGTTGTTACAAAAACCTGTGCCTATACATTCATTGTCACTTATATGAGTCTGAAAGGGGAATAAAAATAAATTGAATATGGGCAAAGATGTGAATTCATATAACAATGTATGGGGTTTCACTGTAATAGTCACTTTTGAAACACCCTGTATTTTAAGTAAATTTTTATACAAAACTTTGTAGTAAAAAAGAAGCATAATGAAAGGTTTTTTAGTGCCATTTCCCAATCTCTGACTTAGTGGCAGGGACATTCTAGGTCCAACCATGAGGGGCCCTCATCCATGGTAGAGTCAATAAGACTGCAGAGGATGACAAGCCAGGCCACTTATAAAACTTTTCAATGTATTTTTATTCCTAGGATCTGGATTTAATCCTGGAATCCTTGGATAGAAACCTGAAACATATCAATATGGGAATCTGATTGGCAATAAAAATGTATTAAAATCAGATACAGCTGTAATGAAAAATAAAACTTTAATTGGTTTAGTGTATAGTAAATATTAGAATTTGGCTTAATTAGAAGCTCAGTTAAGAGTATGAAAAAGAAAAATATATTTGCTCTGGTAATGTTATATTTGCTGTAGAAATTATTATATCTGGTTTTTATTACTTCCATCAACTATGGATTTTGATATGGGTCAATTTTTATGTAAGATATTAAATATGAATTAGTGGATTTGTATTGTTTAGAGCACTTAGTGCAAATACTTTATTTTTAAAGTGAATTTTTTTAATATGTGATTTCATTGCAGACATTCGAGGAATACATTCTTGAATTGAAACAAAATAGATAATTCAGTTATCTATGTTGCTTCAATTCAAGAAACAAAATAGTTATCTATTTTGTTTCACTAATGACAGGCAATCCACAATTGTCTGTCATTACTGCAAAATCATTGATAGTGTCAATTATAAGTATGAATTTTCATTGTAAATAAGTGCCATTGTAAGTATTAATTGTTATAATTCAGACCATCTTGAGGAAACTCAATATTTTATTAACATTTTATATAGATAATCTTCATCTTAATGTGGGGTTAAGTTTCAAACCTCACCATCATAAGTTGGAATGGTTGGAAGTTGAAAATGCCCAAAATTTATGGATTTCTCACTTCTAATATATACTAGGAAACTATACATTATCTTATTAAACATAAAGAACCCAAAACTACAGAAATTGGACACAAATAGGATGCTTTTTATATAAGGATTGCTTATCATTGGATTGGAGATTCAAATCCATTAATTTACATTGACCAATTACAGAATTAAGAGATTTCATTGCTGTTGTAAATTGAGGATTAGCTATAATAATAATACAGCCATAAGTTGGAATGGTTGGAAGTTGAAAATGCCCAAAATTTATGGATTTCTCACTTCTAATTTATACTAGGAAACTATGCATTATCTTATTAAACATAAAGAACCAAAAACTACAGAAATTGGACACAAATAGAATGCTTTTTATATAAGGATTGCTTATCATTGGGATGGATAAAAGGAAGGACACTTTTGATGATAAAACAGGAAACGAAAAAAAGAAGAGGTTAGTGATTACGATAAAGCAAAAAACAGATGTGATTGAGCGGCATAAAAGCGGTGCTCAACTTCCGCTCGATTTGGTGGTTGGTTTGATGATGGTATGAGACGCAATTCCTGGTAATTTATTAATTGGTGTGATGATGGTTTGAGACGCAATCCTGGTAGTCTATTAATTTAGATGATGTAAAATATGAAAATAAATATTTCTTAAACAGTTAGTGTTAAGCTCTTTTGGTTTCGATTTGGCAGTTGGTTTGATGATGGTATGAGATAAAATTCCTGGTAAATTATTAATTTAGATGATGAACACCGATGTAAAATATGAAAATAAATATTTTTTAAACAGTTAGTATTGTGGTTATTCATTGTTAAACAGTTAGTATTGTGGTTATTCATTGATATGAAAATAAATATTTCTTAAACAGTTAGTATTGTGGTTATTCGTCATGAGGTTGGCTAATGGCCGATATCTCATGAAGCAAGAACCAATTACTATATTTTACATATAGTTAATACTTTGAATAGTGCGAGAAATTCGTGAAACCTATTATTCGCTCCAATCTCACAAATTTTAAAAATTGTAAATTAGTTTTCTAAAAACAGCTTTTGTATATAAATATACAGTATATATATAATATACAGTATACGTTTCAATTATAATTAAGAAGCGGACCTGGATGATTTTGAAACATAATTATGACTGGAGTGCGGTTAAAAGAGGAAAACAGAGTCGAGTAAGTTATTATGTTAAATAAATTTTCAAGAACAAAAGAACTGTAAAAAAATTATTATTGTTGTTCCTCATTAAAATTCATCTTTGCTATAGTCAAGTGGTTAAAAATGAAGGAAAAAGTTTTGATTTAAACAAACTTATTGTTTTGACAAAAACATCCAAGAATTCTTTGAAGAATCGGATTTAGTTAATGTTTTTATGTTTGCATAATATTATTAATAAATAACTTATATTTTATTGAAAAGAAACATACAGGACGTACGGTACATTCTTTTTTTTTATTATTTTATTTTTGGCTTTTTACTCATTAAGTGAATATTCGAAACTTGAATTTGTATAGCTTTTGTAGAAAATGCTATTTTTATATTTTTTTCAGTATACATAAAAATGGCATTTCTACAAAAGTTTTGTTGAACAATAATTTTGTAGTCTGTGCACTTTTTTTTGTTGTGTAAAGGACTATCGTAGGTGTTGTGAAATCTTTAAGATAAAATTAATTTGTAAAAAATATAATAACGTGAACTGGGAAGAAAGCAATTTAATACCGAATTCATCTTTATATAAAAATATAAAAAGAATAAAAGCGAGCACAAAGGGTATGTGCGATTAAACTTAATTTATGTAATATTTACAGAAAATAAATGAGTTCCTAACACGAGTGTCTTATTAACAGCACTTATGCTGTTTAAAATGTAAATTATAAAGGCTTGAAGTAATAATAAATAAGTTTTGAAGAATACAATTTTTCTAAGAGGTTAATTGAAAAGTTTACCATGTTAAAAATGAAAGAAACTATCAAATACTTTTAGATAATGAATTATCGTGTATCAAATAAACCAAAAACTAATTTAAAAAGCTATTTTGGAAAGAAAATAATCCATCTATTTTCGAAATGATTAAAGTTAAAAGGGGTCAAAATATGTTATAAAAATCGTCTTCAGTGGCATAACCTGTATGTTAAATGCTATAAAAATCTATTAGTTTCATACTAAAACCTCAGAATATTTCTCTGAAGATTTGCATAGTGAATCTCAATCCGCCATTTTTAAATAGATGATGATGCAAAATTAATAGATCTTATTTTAAATTCGATTTTAATAACCTGATCACACTGATAAGTTATAAAACCTAATCAAATAATTTAAAAGTTATTAGGAAGAAATTTTCGACGTTTGAACGCCTTCCATTTTAAAAATTGAAGTTAGAGATTCAAATGGAATATAATATCGAAGTTACCATTAAAAATGGAGAATATAATTACCAAAATTCTTGAAAATATACTAATTACTTCAAAATGTTATTATTGGAGAAAACACCGAAATAAACAAACACCATGACGATCTCATAAAACTCACATTTATTTGTAAAGTAGGATAAAAATTAAATGGAAACGATTCTCGCAATTTAAAGTGATAATTTTATAATTATTGTTATTATTATTTTAATATAGGTAAAGCTCAAGAAATAGCTGCTAAATAACTAAAAAATACGATTTAATATATTGGACACAAAAAAACATTTTCAGTTTTGCTTTCTTTGCATTCTTCAGTTGATGTAACTTATCGAATTCGCTGAAGATCTAGAAAGTAAGATTGAAAATGTTTCGAAATACAGTATTAAATTATATATTTTTACTTGAATGTACGTGGAATTGGTTATATTTGCATTCATGTAACGTTTTTACTAATGATAAATAATCTTAAATATTTTTATATTTAATAAAAAAATTATGTTTCAAATAAGTTTATATCTTTCATAAACAATGGTTTAAAGTAAATAGAATAAAAAAAATTTCGAACAGTTATCACAATGACATAACGCAGAACATATGAGATTTGATGCATGAAGTAATTTTTTTTTCTTTTTATATTTCTCAAGAGTACTTATGGAGATCGGGCTCGATCGTACCACTTGCACCATTGTAGTTATACTATACTACTCAGTCGCCATCTTGTAACAGAAAAGCATAAATTTCAAAATTACTATTCTGATAGTTTGGATAGCATGAAACGATATTCTGAAGTTGAAATGCTCTGCGTTGTTTTTGTTATAGTAAATGGCCGATTTTAGATCATTACTGTTTGACAACAAACAGTAATGACCTAAAATCGTGTAACAATGATCTAAAATCATTGTTATAAAAATAGTATATTGTATCTAAAATCCTTTGAAATGAATATATACGTCGATGTAAACAAATAGTTTTAGAGATATCTTTTTTTTTAATTAATGTTTCGAATTATCACAATTTTTTCTACGAACAACCGCCATATTATAACGCTATTACGTAATCTTCGAAAATTGTTATTTCTATACTGTCCTTGAACAATACGGAATTACGTACTAAAATCTGAAAAATTATTGTATTATTATTTGATCTTGAGATATTCGAGGATAGGTGAACAAAGAGAACATATATAGCCAATTTATTTTTATCGTAAAAACAACATAATTTGGGAATTTAAACGTTCAGAGAATGGTATATTCTGGTATGTATAGAAAAACGATTTCGGCTGAAAATTCTTGAAAAAAAAATAACAACAAATATTAATATTTGAAAACAATTTTGTCAGGATTTGAGAGAAGTGAAAATTTTCAAGAACTACCAACTTCTGAGTCTCATTTTCGAAAACTGGTGTCTTACCTTTGAGGAATTTTCTCATATTTTAAATGATCAAAATTTAACACGTTATTCCAGAATTCCTCACTTTAATTTGAAATTTCAATTCTTCAAATTACTTTCGAATAAAATAATCCACGTCTACCAAATAGTATTCTATATAATCAAGAACGAAATTCTGAAGAATAATCTAAAAATATCGATTTTCTTTTTAAAGTATTAGACAAACGATTAATTTTAGATTATACCGATTATTTAAGAAGTTATGTCTCTTTTTTCGCTTAATTATTAGGTTAACTGAGAAATTCTGCAATTTTCGGAAGAATAATCTAAAAATATCGATTTTCTTTTTAAAGTATTAGACAAACGATTAATTTTATATTATCCCGATTATTTAAAAAGTTATGTCTTTTCTTTTATCGCTTAATTATTAGGTTAACTGAGAAATCCTGCAATTTTCTTTTCAGGAGACTTTACATCTGTCTTGTCCTATTTGTATCAAAAATTGGCGTGACAGATACACGTGTGTCGTCGCAACGACGTTGCGCGTCAAGGTCACCTTGTCAGGTTAACTACGGGCTTGTGCAGCCGCTTACCTCAGCTATTAATACTTGACTCGCTCGGTAGCTCCACTTTACTAATGATCATTTGAATAATGGCATCGTAATAAGCTCTCTCTACTTACCATTAGTATTGAGTTTCTCTATACACAAAACTGATGGATGTTTCGGCTACAGTTACTAAACTATTTTCGTGGTCTTTAGCTTTAAACTTTGATAATTCCGTTTTTGATCGTGTTTTATTTGAGACGTAGATTACCAATGACTTATCGAATCCAAACATATTATGTAACATTACACAATTTATAATATGTTTACACAACAAAATATTACTGTTCAGTAATCATTAACCACTTTATTATGATGCTCATCTTTCGTTAATTAAGTTAACGACCATGGTGTTTTTGATCGTGTTTTATTTGAGACGTAGATTACCAATGACTTATCGAATCCAAACATACCTTCGGTATTTATAATATGTCTACACAACAAAATATTACTGTTCAGTAATCATTAACCATTTTATTATGATGCTCACCTTTCGTTAATTAAGTTAACGACCATGGCCAATAGTTTCTACCAAATAATTACTTTATAAAAGTTTTTGCTCATTATACAATTAAGTTAAAGTTCTTATAATTTTTACAAGATCGGATTTAATAAAGTTAAGTAACTGGAGAGGCTAAAAAAAGCAATTACACTTAATAAAAGTTTAATATTAGATCTTTCTTCCATAAAATGCATTAAAATAATTTTGTTAGATTAATAACATTCTAACCATAAATTGGATTAAGTAACTAACTATAATAATCAGAAAGAAAACCATTTCAAACTTAGTTTACTAACTGTATTCATTCATCAAGTACCATGGCTGTTTATGCATTTCAGCATATCTAAACAGTTTTTGTTCTTAATAAATAAATCTATGCATTATTACATAGATTCTATTTTGGCCAATTTTAATATGTAGGATTCTCTAACTTAGGGTTTCAAACTCAAACGCAGCAAAAGGCCAATCAATTAAATGTGTGTCAAACGCTGTATGTATTCAATATTTATAAAATGGCTGCCTGACAAGCAACTTCCATTCAGTGTTGCCAATATTTAATGATAGAAAATTGGTACAAAGAATTCAAAGCGATTATATACTCGCTTTGAAAGAATTATAACAATAAGTTTTGCTTTTGTTTAAAGCTCACATAAAATATTTAGAAGTTTGAACTTTTTCTGCTTTAATCTCCATAGGATGTTAGAAACATTGATTTTTAGAAAATGATAGAAAATTGGTACAAAGAATTCAAAGCGATTATATACTCGCTTTGAAAGAATTATAGCAATAAGTTTTGCTTTTGTTTAAAGCTGACATAAAATATTTAGAAGTTTGAACTTTTTCTGCTTTAATCCCCATAGGATGTTAGAAACATTGATTTTTAGAAAAGAAATCATCAAGGCCGCGGGCCGGATACGAAGCCTTCGCGGCGTATCTTGCCCGCGGGACGCCAGTTTACGACCTTTGCTCTAAGTGATCCTAAAAATATATCGATTTTCATTCAAATTAGATGATATTTATGTCATTCCTTCATCATATGTGATCATCTCTCACACTTTATTAGTAATATTGATCCCATATCTTGGCTCTCTAGTGGTTTCTAACAACAGTTGTAATGACATGCGAATTTCATTCAATCGGATAATATCTATACGAAATCTCATAGAGACAAACTTTAAAAGAATAGATCTAATTCATGTCTAATCAAGTAATCAGGGACGATAATATTCAAATATATTTATAAAAGGCCATTTAGGAATTATATGATAGTAATCTATTCAAGAATACAAAAATGGCTACCAGATGGAATGGATAAAAGACATTTATGGTTTCTTGTAACAGAGTAGGCCCAGAGGCTGATTGCCTCTGGGATTACTCTCTTATTCCGTTTTGGAATGGAAAGGCTCAAAAAGGATCGATCTTGAAAACAGGAATGCAGAGAGAGATTCTACGAGTCTCAAGAGTCTAGAGAAATTAATAATTTTATAGAATGTTTACTTTTGATTCGAAAAATTATTACTTCGCCCAACATGAAAAATAAGAATAAAAATTCTTGAGATATTTTTCGATGGGGATCGTATTTTTTAAAAAATGGAGAAAGTTTTCAGACATCATATCCAGTTTTACATAAGCTGAATGCTTAACAATATTAATTTATCATCGTTTTTCTTAGAAATGCTGCTAATTTTTTTCCAGGAACGTTATTTGTATAAATATCCTTCTATCATAGCATTGATTAACTGGATTTCCAATAGAAAACATACATAAATACACATTATATTTTTAAAATTTAAAATAAAATGACAAGAACTACAAAAGAGAAGAAAGTCACATTAAATTGTTATATAAAATCTTCCATTTGTATGAAATGGAATACTAAATTGATGTAATTCGCAAATCTTTAAGTCCGTTTTTTTTTGGAAAAATATGTTTCACATCACAAATATGAATTAGAACTTTTTGTGTTATTTTTTCCAATGGAATTGAATTATGCTAATATTTTCCGAATCTTACTGAATATCACATAATCTATGATTAATATTTTCTTATTTTTAGACTTCTCTCTCTCTCTTTCTCTCCTTCATTCTTACTTTGAATCTGATTTTCCTCTACAGTGTAAAATTTATTCTTCAATCAGGATTGTGAAGTATCGGCATAACTTCAAACTTATAGATCTCCTGCGGCGTCCAGAAACAGCCCATCTCAGAAATTTTATAACATGAAAGGGTTCTTTCACATTATAAAATTTCGTTAACTCCCACAGTCGTGAATGGTTATAGAGCGTAGTTATGTATTGATGTCTATATATACAGTTACAGCATTCTGAAGATATCAATAATACAGTGGTTTAATAATCCAAAGCAAAAAGGATTGTACTTAAGCATCAATCCTTTTATAGGGTTCGTCTAAACCTGGATTATATACGATAAAAGCATATGAATTCTTCAAAATTCTTTAAATTTAATCCATAAATAATTTAATTGCAATTAAATCAAGAATGCAGCCTAATTATAATTAGAAAATGGACTAATCATAATTTAAACGTCAATATCAGATTTAAAGGTCATTCAAGGTCACGTCTAAAATAGACATTTGAATATATCAAGCCTGAACTTTAGTTATGATTTTTGATATTTAATGCTTTACATCCTCATTTTTATTTCTTTATTTCATTCTTAAACCTACAAACAAAATAAAAATCGATTAATCGATCCCACGCCCCTTTCAAATCATCAGATTTTACATATTTTTGAAAATTGAAAACGATTAAAATCGTACCATTATTACCGACGCAGCAATGATCCGATTTTGACCAAATTTAATAAGCTCGATTCTTTAACAGATCCCGATAATATACGTGAATTTTATTCAAATCGGATAATATTTACGCCGGATATTGCCTCATGGCTTCTGAACATCTTTTCTCTTATTACGTTAGTAATATCGATCCCATATCAATCATTTTCAATAGGCTCGGCTCTCTAGTGGGTACTAATAACATAAGTGAATTCAATTCAAATCGGATAATATTTACGCGAGATATCCCTGCTGACAGACATTCAAACGGGCAGATGTAATTCATATTTCTGGTATCGACGATAAGGAGTTTAATGATATCAGAAAATTTATTCAGATAATGGAGACGAAGTGAAACAATTTATTTTAATGGAAAATGATGAAGCGATATTAAATTTTAATAACGAGCATTGTATCTTATTTTATGTAATTAAGCATTTCTTAATGCAAATTATGATATTTATTTAATAAAATTAAAAATAAAAAAATAATAATAATGATTAAAATAGCATTTTCTTCATCAATGCCTGAAAAAAAACACAGATTAGGAAGCATCATGCCAAGCATAATGAAGAAAACTGTTACTGCGATCAAACTTTATACCCGAAAAATTAAAAAAATTAAATTTATTAATGAAATTAAATCCGATTTATATATATATGTGGTATAATGAAATATAAATTCTATTTTAATTATTAATTATTTGTATTCTATTATTTGTTTCAGTTGGCAACATGAGTTGTTGGCCGCCATGTTTTTTGCTTTTTCGAAGTGGAATAAACTTTTCCCTTTCTCTGTGAGGTTTGTTATTAATATAAGTCAATCTGTAGATGTGGGAAGACGTCACTACATATATATAATTTTATTTTAAATTAAAATCACCTATCCAAAAATAAATCAGAATAATTTAAAATATTATGATAATTCTTAAACAATAGTATCTTCGTGTCTTCAGAAAATTTGCATATTTCGTGAGTCAGGAAATTTGTGTTATACCGACAGAATAAAATAGCATATTTACAACAAAATAGCGTTTTTTAGGGAACAAAAATAAACGATAAATTTAGAGGAAAACTGAAAAGATTTGTTTTTGTTTACATTTTTCGAAAGTTTTATGGACTATAAACGAGAAATGTCTCAAAAGAAACTAAACACGTTAAAATGCGATAGCAAATTACTTGTATTTATAGTGTTATACTACTGTTGCTGCGAATTCCTTTTATAAAAATAATTCTGGAGGATATTTTCATCGATTTAGAAGAGATGGAGGCAGCATTTTCTATACAATATGAGGGTTGCTGACATAAACCACTCTGAAGGAGATTCTCCTGTCCTGTGTCTGATAATGGACACGATAAGAAGAGTGAACAGCGTATTGTTCTCTTCGCTCTCTTCTTTTATAGGAACCGCATTATACTGTGATTCTTTCAGCTACAAATTGGAAAAACTGATTTAATTTTTATCTCTACGTAGCTGAAAGCTTGGACATTTTAAACAGTTGATTTAAAGCTTAATTTCTTTTAACTTTACTTCTGGATGCATCCTCTTTTTGTTCTATTATTGATCGAAAATAAGAGCCATTGCACCTGAATTAGTTTTTTTTTGTAGACGTTTATAGCATCCCAGTTTGTTAAAACAATTCAAAACTGAACTTTTTAAACATTTATTGGGTTAGTAAGTACATAATTTTAACTTTATTCTCATTTTTTCTGTTATAATTGTTGAGAATATAAAAAATATATCGCAATTTAGACATTCTTCTGTACATTTTATACGCTCTCGAGAGTATATCGAGATAAAATGGGCATTACAAAAAACTTATAGCAGTTATGGATGCATTAACAAAATAAATAGCCGAACAGCTAAACTATCGCTCAAAAGATCGAATAAAAAAAGAAAAATGTGAGAAAACTTTATTTGCTGGATAACGGGCAATGATTCAATATGTCAAAAGTAGTAGGCCAAACCATAATCAATACAGAAAGTATGATCGAGCAATGTAAACAGTAGTAGATGTGGAGTTTAACATGACAAATAGAAGTAAGGTAATAACCAAGTTTGTGCAGTGAACGTATAGGATCAGTATGATGAATGGTGCAACCTAAGAAGCTCGATAGGAAGAACAGAAAAAAAGAATCAAAAGAGAAAAATCCACAATAAAGCGTCAAGACTTAATCTCTTTCTATTTATAAAGCATATCGCAGATTTTCCGGTAATCTCTCTATTTATAAATAAAATAACATACAAACCATCGCATTGATATATATCGGTAAACTAATTTCATATTTATTTATTTATTTTTCTTCGAATAAAATCAAACTTTAAGCAAACTGTACAGCTTCTATATGAAATTTTAGTCAAAATACAGTCTAAACTCACGTTTCAAATTCAGGATGAATGTCAGAAAAAATTCTTTGGACATTCCAACAAGCAACACTTATTTTGATAGGAAAAAACATTAGGATATTATTTTCCAGAAAAGAATTTTCGTGATAACTTTCTTAATGCAGTGGAGACATTTACTTATTATGTGTGTGACACTAAGGGATCTATAACAAATAAAATGGAGGAGTTAGATTATCTATAAATCATAATAATGGAAAATTCGTGACACAAAGATCATCAGATCCTGGACTTTAAAAATTCAAAAAATATTGAGTGGAGTGATTTAATGGTTTCTAAAAATATGTCTGACAAATATCTGGAAGACCAAAAGAGTTTAATAAAGTTCAGATACTCGCAGATGACAGAATGGTAATAAACTTGCAAAAAAATATATTTTCACAATGACAGGTTCAACACGAAAGTCTCCAAGGAAGAAAACTTACCATTCTAACTTTTCTAATATTTAATCGAATGCTAATTTTCTACAGTTAAGTATGTTTATTCCATTTTTTATTATATAGATTTTCAACAGAACAGAAATAATTGTAAACTTTCAACAATTCAGCAATTGAAAGTTTAAAAATTATTTCTGTTGTTTATGAATTGGAATTTAATGTTTATTCAAGTTTTTTAGATTTTTTTTTCCTGTATTTTAAATTAAATATATAAATAACGAAAAAAGCCTTTCATCGATTTAATAATTAAATTTTTTTTCCCTGCAAATAGAAATCGTGCAACAAATAAAGTTTACATAAAATATAAAAATAGAATAAATAAAATTGTTTAAACATTCGTCAGTTTTATCAAGAAGTAAAACAAAAATTTCCTAAAAGAAGAAAGAAAAAAAATCCCCAAGCAGTTGTGTAATTCTATCAAGACTCAAATTTTCTCAATAACAAAATTTAGAGATCTAATTCGAGGAAGTAAATAAGAATAATTTAAGTATAAATTCCTCTTTTAAAAGTATTACAGAAAGAAACGAGGAAAAAAAATCAAACTTAACGAATCCCTCAGGCATTTTATATTAAAATCATACAGGAAATATTTAGTTGGATAACTATATTTCTAACACGTCACACAAAAGAATTATACAGATAAATGCAGGAAAAATTAAATTTATCATCTTATGTAGGCAATGTAAGAATGGCTTGGTAGCTAACGACACCTAACAGTTCTTCCTAATGAATTGCTAGAGCTAAAGAAATTATTCATGCCAAAATTATACAAAATTTTTAAGTTTTTATTGCAAAACCAAGTGTTTTCTTTTTTAAATTGTAACTGATGTTATGCAAAATGAAGTTTAAATAACTTTGTTTTACATAACAACAATTATCATTAAAGTAATTGTTGTCATTAAACCAAACTCGACTTTGCATAACGACAGTTAGACAGTAAAACAATAACCACAGTGAAATTTTTTAACTGACAGTTATGAAGGAGATTTGCAATCGACGTTATAAGACAATTGTGTCAGTTAACGGTCAATTTCGTTATAGCGATATGGAATACAAAAACTAGCAATTGACGCGATGCTAAAAATAACATTTGCTATTGATAACGCTGCTGGAATTAATAACATTTACGCGAAAATTACAGTCCAGGCCGATAATAACCACTAGAATTAGACGTAGTCAATAGGCAGAACACTAATAACCTAGTGTTGCCAATGGCAGATGCGCTACAAAAACTAATGACTAATTATTGCCTGTAGTACCGAAAGAGGAAAAAAAAAACTGGTATACCAAAATTAAAATCTGGAAGAATCACGAAAATCATTCCAAAAGCCATCATTGATGTCATAAAAATTCATAACTTATCTATATGGTAATAATAAGAGAAGTCCAGTATTAAAGAACCAATAATTATTAAAATCCTTATTAATATTTATATCGTGGTTAACTTCTGAACTTTTCTATGGACATTCTAATGGATGCCGTCACGTGGAAAATATTGTTTAATGGAATTAGAAATTACCTAGATATCCACAAACATTCCAAAGGCACGAATGAATTAATTATGATTTGTATTGACGTCAACTTTGCTTGACTCGAATTAAATTGGAATCGACCGAGATTTAATGCACTTCACCACCAACGCTTATTATGCATTTATCGTCGTGACGAACTCGATTTATTTTATAATGGCGAATTAAATTAATTTTATGAACAGTATCGGTTCGATGATACTTTGTGTCCTCTGGTTTTGCAAAGAACAGAGAAACAGTGAGTAGTAGATCTCTAGGGTTGTAAATGACTGCTTAACATGATGCAAGCTTACATGAGAGCGCTGTTCACCATTACAAATTACAATAAAAATAAATAATTCAGAGCAAATATGTATAAGCTATAAATCAATATTGGCATCTTCCTCCTGCGAATTTATTCACTGAATTCAGCTTTTCTAGCATTGTTGAAGTCTCTGAAATTCTATTTATTGCCGGTTGCATAACTTATGAACGTTTTCAAATATGCATCATTTGAACTAAAATTTTAAAATCATAGAGTACTAGGCCTGGAGAATGGGGATGACGAAGGATTAAATCGTGTTTATGATTAAAGAAGCGATGAAGTAACTGTGCAATCTGTTTAATAATGGCCTTCTTTTAATGTTTAAAAATATGACTAATTACAATTTTGCTGCAGGAACAAATTCTTAATATAAATCTCAAAGAAAAAATATTATCATATTTAGGTTCCAATGGACTTTCTAGTTTTTTCTGGATACAGTGATGAACTTTTTCTATTTGAGTTATTTCTGTTTGAATGATTTCGAATCGTATCCATAAACCCAAATTTTATCCCGTAAAAATTTTCGATAGGAAGTTTCTAACGGTTTTTGATGTTTTCATGCATCCATACAATTTTCTCAGACAGAATTCACAAAAAGACAAATTTCTTCCAGATGTATTTACCTTATAGCAATGGAAGCAGCGTGAATTCCATGTATAAACTCGCAAGAGGACTACTTTGAAGATGACTATACCAATCTGTAACTAAATTAAACTCATACTTTGCTTTTCTTTTGTCCAGGTCACGAACTTATCCATGTAAGAAGTGAGAACTAATATTTCTTCAAAAAAACAGGAAAGAAATATTGATTATTATTCGGAAATTTGTTTAAATGTATTAATCTTTCAATTTTGTTTACAGTATTCTATTGCTTTTATGCAGAAAAACATAATATATGTTATAACTTCATCATAGAAAAATATCATAGATTCCCTTTCCAGATAACTGAATTTCGGTTGGTAAAAGCAACAAAAATCGTAAAAATATTTTTATATTTTAGAGTTTACCAGCGATGAAAGAAATTAATTGAAAAAATGCAGTAGAGCCTGATGTAAACAAAATCTTTGAAAACTGATATAAAGAGATTACAGCAGATTTTTTGGATATTTTATTTTTTTAATAACAAATTTGCAGAAAAAACAGGAGATGTAAACAAAATCTTTGAAAACTGATATAAAGAGATTACAGCAGATTTTTTGGATATTCTATTTTTTTTTTTAATAACAAATTTGCAGAAAAAAACAGGAAAAAAATCTACAGGTCTTTCGCATACAAATTTAATTAATGACTTTAATAATTTTTTTTTTTCATAATATACTAACGAGCAATCATAAAATTATACGATTGCTTGCTAGTATAATTAGTTTTAAGTATTATTAGCATTATAATAGAGAAAGGAAACATATATTATTAACAATTAAGGAAAATACATTAATTTGTAATCTCATGCAACGATTAAAATGCATGTATTTTACTTAATTACGTGCAGATCGCTTTAACTTATTAATTAAATTCTGGCGGTATCCATGTATTATAAAACTTTTAGAAAATAAAAGACAATCGCTTATTTATTATTAATATTTCTGTATTATAGTGAATATGCCCCAAGTCCCATACACAGAAGACGTTGAGAAAATGGTCAAAATAGTTTCAGTATAGGAAAAAAACAGATCGAATTTTTCACGATTCTTGCTAAGAACGAGTACCCTCAAGCCAGTAGGAAATTAAAGTAGAAATGATATAAAAATAATACTAAAACACCGACGAAACACTGAAATTACACATTAATGTTATGTATAAACTTAGCAAATGACGGTGTAACGAAGTTAAATAACGTGTACAGAAATCTACTTATCGAAAAACGGGAACAAGAGAAAAACCGCATTTTCGAGGATAATTTCATTTTCCATATTTCTGTCGATACTTTCAAACATTTAATTGCTTACTACTTTCGGATATAATGGAACCGTCACGCATTTTTATCTGGCCGACATTAAACAAACAAAAGCCAAATAAAATTATACAGCAACGGTGAGTTTCTCCGAAAAAATCGCTGCACTTTCAACCAAGGTGTCATGTAACGCCGTCTAAATAATTCTAAAAGTGTTTTACCGCTACAGTGATAAACATCGACGACCACAAAGAAGATAGAAGTGCACTGGAATGTTTATAATTAAGTAAACTCGTTAAAAAACGGAATAAAAATACGCAAAATAATCTTTTGTAATTGCATCGGGCTTGGTGGAAGTCGTTTAAGTTTTTCTTTCTTTCTGTGGTAAAATAATTCTCGATAAATATTCAGTTTGGCAATCAGCAGCAGTAATATTAAGTCACCCGTACTAACTTAAGTGACTGAATAATGGTCTTTTAAGGATAAAATATAACCGAGTCGAAAGAGAATGTTTAAAAACTTTGTCTCGTTAATTATGTAGTTTCTTATCTAAATAATCACAGCCAGTACTTAACTCGACTTACTTAAATAATCCTGATAGAATAAATCCCGCCATGACGTCACGGTTTCACTTAATTATATTCGCTGAGATAATATTTTTATCACGTATGAAATATTAAAATATTTCGAAGGAACTTGTGTATTTAAATAAATAAATTATTAGAAGAAAAAAAATTTGCGAGTAAATCGGATATTTTTAGTATTTTTATGATATTGCGATGGGTGTTTGGATTGCGGTTTTCTTTCCCTCCCTCCTTTTATTTTTTAATCTTCATAAAGAGTAAATCTCAATATTTGAAATTCAGAGAGTGTCCCGAAGCTACATATTTCTCTTCGGTTAAAAAAGCTTTTCATAAAATATTATAAGATTGGTAAATGATACGTTTTAAAAATCCTCTTTCGCACTTTTAATCACTTCAAATAATTTCCAAAAAAATTTATGAAGAACCTGAAACATTAATTCCTTTACTAGCAAAAATAATCTGCGTTGCATAGATATAATTAGTTCAAATATATTTTATACAGTAAGACCCCGTTTAACGCGGGAGATACGTTCCAGAAAACCAAGCGCTAAGTAAAACAGCGTTAAACGAGGCCATCTTAACACATAAATAATTGGATAGTAAGTAAAAAATATTTGTATTTTTTTATTTTATTTTGTAACATATATTATTATTATTATTATTATTGTCTATTCATAGCAATAATGGGAATAGGTGAAATGGGACAGTGAATAAAAAAATATATATACATTTTTTTATTTTGTAAATACATAGCATTTTTTTATTTTATTTTGTAGCATGTATTATTACTATTATATTACATTAATATACTCTTCCGATCTAACATGTATTATTGCTATTGTATTACATTAATTATAGATCATTTTATTGTTAATATCGATTTGTATTCATAAATCATTCATGAAAAAATTCTTAAAATTAGAAAAAAAGTTTTAAATTGATTCATAAATCATTCACATGAAAAAATTCTTAAAATTAGAAAATAAAAAATTTTAAAAACAAAAGGTAGTAATCAGATTGCAGTAAACTATAAACAACGAAAAAATATGATTGAAAGCAAAACGTTCTAACTTTAAGGAACTATAGTTGGAAGTAGCAGAATAAGCCACCTTGATCGTATCGAACTATAATTCGAAATGGAAGATTTTAGATTAAAACAACTAAAATGAGATAATTGTTATTTTTATTACTGTAAAATAACATTGATGACTGTAATGGGATAATTGTTATTTTTATTACTGTAAAATAACGTTGATGACCGGTCATAAATATGAACTGTGAATGCAGTACTGCACTGCACTGATATCAAATGCCCTGAGAAACGGCATAGGAGTATCAATGCAACAAATTCCTGCGATTTCGGATTTATGTGAGTATAATTTGTTTGAAAAACCTCGCCAAAGTGAATCAATAAAAATATATAGAATTCGAAAAAACCGCGTTATACCGAAACAGCGTTAAACGTGTTCTTACTGTATATCCTAAATATAACTTATAAAAATTTTTCTTTTAAGTTTCTCCTTCGATCTATGAAAAAGCTACTTTGTAGATTGAAGGAGAAGGTTCAATTTTCTATCTAATATACACTACTATATCTATTATACTCAAAATACACAAATTTTTATATAAAAAACATGTGTAAATAGATTTTGAATGATTGTACTATATTTTATATATATTATTTCTTACACTCTTAGATTATGTGAGAGTATACAGAATTCAATTTTTCCATCTTAGTGTATGATAATACTGAGTACACTAAATGAAAGAGTACATTCAATGCATTTATACTGAATGTATAAAGTGTAAGAATATATAAAATTCGTAGAATACTTCTATTCTGAGTGTATTCTTGCAATATATAATGCTGAATACACATTGTTAATGAATCATTAATAATAATTATGGATTATTTTTAAGGAAAAAGGAGTTTACGCGTATTCATTGCTTTACTAATAACAAAAGTATAATAGAAAGAGAGAGAGAGAGAATGAAGTAAATGAATCATGGGATGACACTGAATGTGACATGCCAACAAAATTTTTTCTCGTGCCATTTTTGACAAGCGTGCCATTAGATTCGCTATTCCGACAATAGAGAATATTGTAGGCTGTATAGACTGCCTACAATATTACCTATACTGTCTACACTATCTAGAGAACCTATGGCACACGTGCCAAAAGGGACACAAGAAAAAAATTTCATTGTCGTGCATCATTCAGTGTCGCTCCTTAATTCATTTATTCCAATCTCTCTTTGTTATACTTTTGTTAAGAGCAAAACAATAAATACACGTAAATAAGTAACTAGACTCCTCCCTTTTTCTTAAAAATGGTCCATAATTATTGTTAACCATTCATTAATTTTGACTTGAGACTTACTAGTTATTAATAACAATATATAACTCTTAAAGCTATCTCGTTTGAAACAATTCAGAAGAGTTATTATCAATTGCATAAACAGATTTCGTTAAGAATGCTTCAAGCATGTTGTTCTCTTTCTCCATAAGAACAAATTGTAAAATAAATGATAAGTTGCTGCTCAAAATAATCATGGGCGCATGAAAGAATTTTTTAATAAGATTATCGCCAATTGGGAACTCATTCTCAGAAAGGTTAGCCATTATACCCTATTATGTAGTATATACTAACAAGTGTATAAGAATATACTAAAACTAAGTAGTATTCTACCAATAAGTGCGTGTAAGAGTATCTTAACCTGAAGTGAGAGTGCATTTCAATACTGTATACTCTTGCATTTAATCTAAAAGTATATTGAATATATTTTTCTGCTTAAATAGTTTCACTGCAGTTATTATTGCGTATAATACAGTAATAAAAAAATTAAAAAATTCATACTGTTTTATCTGATTATAGAAGAGTAATAAGGCAAATATACAATGAAAAATATAAGAAATTTTACAATATGCATAAAAGCTGATTATATTGAAATGTAAATTGATTAAAAATACATAAAACAGCACAAAAACAAATAAAGGAATTATGAAATATATATAAACATTTTTACTAATGCTGTAGTATCGAATATAATAAAATTGACTCTACTATAAAAGATAAAAAGTAATTATAGAGATCGGCTAGTATCGAATATAATAAAATTGACTCTACTATAAAAGATAAAAAGTAATTATAGAGAAAAGTTATATATTCAGTTAATCATAATAATGGTATAATATAAAAATTAAACTTTGTAATAATAATAATAATAATATTGCGTCATTCAATGGATTGTTCAATAATTAAAATAAATGAAAATATCGAATGAGAATTATTTTCATTATCATAAATAAGTGAAAATATTGTAGAGAAATACAATTGAGAGATTAACTGCAATAATCAGATAAGTTGAGTTACCTTTTTTTTAGAAGTTCTATGTTATCATACAGCAAATATACTTATCTTATTATTCCATGTTTGAATTTTCATGCTTAACATTATAATGGCACTATCAAGCAGCAAGAGAGTTAAAATGTTCACTATATATAAGATGCAACTATGAAATGAGATGCGTCATCTCTTTACACATTGTTATGTAAAAAGAGATGTGTCATCGTATTTATATATTAATTTACATTATTTTTACATTGATAGATTTCTTATACCCTGTCTCTATAATTAAGATATGCATGTTAAAATAAATGTGGCTTTGTAGCGTGTTGCTGACCTGCCATGTGTTCACATTTATTTTATTTTATTTTATTTTTTTTTTGAAAGCTATTTATTGCAAATTAATATTGTTATAAGTCTTAAAATAAACTAATAAATCTGTGGAAAAATAAAATAAAGAAAGGAAAAAATATGGTTTATATTGAAAATAAATTTGCTTATCATGAAGAATAGAACAGTTTTCGGCTTTTTATCCTCAGCTTCCAACTTTCTCTATAGAATAAAGAATTCTGCTTGGTAGTTCTATTCCACCATGTTGTCATTTCATAAAAAAGTTATCTTATAACTAACTATGTATATTCAAAAAGATAATCAAGCTTTCTACTTCTGGTTATTATGAAGAAAAACAACATGGCAAATTGTCAAGCAAAGTTTCAAATTTGATATATTAGACAGCTTCAGCAACATGAACGTGTAGCACTAGAATGACATAGAGCTCTGGAATGACGAAATCATGGCGTCATTTCGAATCGTCGCAAACGTGAGTTAAGAAAAATTTCTATATTGACGTCATTCGTTCGCGTTCTACACGTAGAAAATGGCAAATTCGTCGCTTAGAAAGAAGATTCAGGTTGGTGATTACCTATGTTTAATATTAATTAAATGACTAAATATAATGCCATATCTTTTAATATGCGCATTCCTCAGACTTGTATCTATGATATCATAATTAAATTTTGTGTTAAAAACATTAAAAATCATAACTTGAAGACCTACTTTTATACCATATTTTAAGGCGTGATTTCTTGATACCTCATTCTGAGTGGAAAAGCTTTGTTTCATTTTTATTTAATCTAAATATGTTTTCCAGTTACTATCGAAGTGATTTTGATAAAACGGAGAAAGCGAATCAGCAGCCACGGATCCGGATGTTCATGTTCTGCGCAAGCGTATTAAACGAATATGATGTGATACACATGTGACGCTATCTGGAGAAGTTAAAGGAAATAACGACTTGCTGAAGCAGATTTCTTCTACAAACGCACGCGTGGAACGTAAACTCAATGACGTCATTCTTCTTCGCGTTCACGTTCGCGTCAACGCCTTGCTGAAGCTGTCTATTGATGACTTCTTCTATTGATATTATATTTTTCGAAGTGTAAAACATCAAATTTTAATATAGTATACAGTTATTTTCATTAAATTTTGCACTAATTGTTTAATTGAGTATTCTGTTCATTTCAGTAAAAATGAACAAATTTAATTTATGCAATAATCAAGTAAATGAGATATTCTTTTATATATGTAATATAAAGAAATATACAAACTTGGGAAACTGGAAACTTGAATTTTCCTTCATCTTAAACATTAATGTCAAAAAATTACATAATTTAATTCAAAAATATATTATAAATATCAGGCCATCCCAAAAATAATGTCTTTTTTATACTGTACTTGTTCAAACATGTCTCAGCTAGTCAAAACGTGAATTTTTACATGAGCTTTCGCGTTTTGCTTCAAGTAGAGAATTTATACTCCATTAAATTAGCAAGTGATTCATCTTTTTCATATATTTTTTCAAAACTTTTGGGATGACCTGATAGTTTATGAAAACATAATTGCATGTTTTACATCGATTATACCGAAAATCAACTTTCTTGATTTATTCAATTATTGCAAGTAATCTCTCAATTGTTCTTATAATATGCGATTGTTTTAAATGAAAGATTGTCAGAATAATATAGCTTCACTGTGAAATTAAATTGCAATAAATAATCTAGTATAAATAAAATACTTCACGATTTTCTTAATTAATTCTCTCACTTTCTGGTCTTTAAATCTTTAAAATTTATTTTTGAAACATCGATATAGAATATTTCCTTCAAATAAACAACTTTTAATCTAAATGTATGCAATAATTTATATATTTGAAGATTTCTGTAGACAACAAGAAAGCCTAGTATAGTGTAAAAATATTTATTTCAGATGTATACATGTGTAAGATGATTTAAAATATTTTTTCTTAAAAAATATTGCTTTCTGAATTTAAAATATTTTCTATATATCTCTGGGATATTTGCTATATATATTTTTTATATTACACCACTCTGCATTTCTATTTAAGAATTTATAAAAGGTTCCAGTCTGTCTAAAGGCTAAATCTGCTTATATAACTGTTATTGAAGCTCGAAGTACTTTACTCCTCTCGAGATTTACATTAAAGCCTGCGGATGTATCAAAATCATCATTAAATTCTTATTTATGTATTTGTTAACGATGATTTTTTATGGCATTACGGTACATAAACATAAAACAAACCTTTTAAGAATTTATAGCGCACAAGAGACTGCTTCCCAGTGCAATAATACCTCCAGTGTGGTCATTTCTCTAGTCTAAAGGACTTCGATTTTAAGAATAAAAAGTATATATTATTTTTAGCACCGCATAGGAAAAATTTTCCTGTTAAAAGTAGAACTTACTTCACTTAAAACTAGTCTGTGCCTGCTTTGGCTGGAAAGAGTCCAAGTTTCTGCTCCATAAAGCAGAGTGGAACAGATGAAGCATTTGGAGATTCTAAGTCTTGTTTTAATGCTCAAATCCCTTGTTGACAGTAGATGTTTCATATTAATGAAGGCCGATCTGGCAATACCAATCCTTCTAATGATTTCACTATCTGACCTCCCATCTTCTGTAACCAGCTGCCCAAGGTATTCATAACTAGTTACCTGTTTCAGCATTTTTCCCTGAATCACAATATTTACCTTAAGCTAGGTTGACACGATCAGAGCACACTCGGACCGAGTTCACTCGGAGATGAACTCGGTCCGAGAGTACTCGGACTGAGTTTAAGTTCGTTTACACGTTCCGAGTATACTCTTTCTATAATCTTGAGATGAAATACATTCAAAACTAACTACGATATACTAATATTTAGTTTGATGAACTTTTAAGACGCATTAATTCTAAAATTCCATCATTTGACAAAAATATGAGAGCTTCGCACTACCTACGCGATCGTCGTTTACTGCTTTCCGCCATCTTAAACTTCCAATCGTCTGCCACTCGGTCCGAGTATTTTGGTTGCCGTCCGAGTTTACTCTACTCGGATGAAACGGTCCGAGTAGCGTATTATGTCATTATTGTCAATTCCAAGTTTAACGAGGATGTTAATTAGTTTCTCATGATGAACATTATCGAATTCCTTTTGATAGTCTATAAAACAAAGGTAAACATCCTTTTGTTTTTCCAGGTACCTTTCAATAATCGTCCTAATATTAAATAAAGCTTCTCTAGATCCAGAATTTTGTCTGAATCACATTGTGTTTCACTGATTTCTACATTTATTTTATTCTTGTTTCTTTCTAAAATTATATAAAGTAGCATTTTTGAGACCTGACTGAGGTAAGACTTCCAAAATAGATTACGATTTTTTATAATAGAATTCATCACATATTTTAATTATGTGCAGGAAAAATACATCATTCCAATATTACATAATTAACATTTGTTGGTATGATCGGTTCGATATAACAATAAAATTTAAATATAACCAAAATACTGTAAACAGAAACATATTTCGCTGAATATTTCCGAATCAATAACCAATACGTGAAATAATTACAGTAGATGTTTAATATTATAGAAAAAAATTCATAAACGAAATAAAACCTCTCCATGTTTAACCATTTATATAAGATATAAATGGTTAAACATAATCATCATAATTTCTTATTCCATCCACTGTTGGATGTATATGCCTCTTTTTGTTTTCAGATCTACCTATCATGTGCAATCTGCATCCATTGGGAACCAGTTACTTTTCTTACTCCACATACTGCTTCTAATTGCTACTAGTATGTCCTCTACTTCGGTTTGTTGTCCTATTCATATGTTGGTCTTACAGTCCCTCCTAGTGAACCTAACATACAGTGGGTAATCGATTCATGAATATTATCCGTTCCAAGACAATGTTCATTACTCGGCCCCGCCACTTAGTACTCTTACTGAGTGGAAAGTGGCGTCATCTGTTGACAAAAAACTAGTTTCTCCGAGTTCATTTTAATCGGGGAAAACTACTGTTCTTCCATCCCATAAATCCATGAACGTGCAAGGCCTAAGCCTGTCATTCCGTTAGATTATTTAAGCCGAAATATCCTCATAGAATATTTTTATCTGGCGGCGGCCATTTGTACAGCTGCCATGCATCACAGGCTGACCAACACCCATGATGGAGTCAACCGGAAGATTGAAGGATAGGTTTCAACGTGCCGGGCACAGATCCCACCTGAAAAATTGGAGAAATGGGACCCCGGATCCTCCAGAATGGCATGCCACAGCTTTACCACGCAACCATCCGGCTGACCTATCATTCCGTCAGTCCGCGGGACCCACAGTTTGTTCTGTGAGATGTTCGTTATCCGAACATAAAAATCTTTCGAAAAAGTATTCGTTATCCAAACTGTTCGTTAACCGATCACCCACTGTATATCTTTCCATTGTTTCTTTGGTTGTTGCTGGTTTCTGTTCAATTTTCTTTGTAAGGGTCCATATTTCGCAGCCATATATCATTCTTATAGTGTGCTCATGTTGAAGAGTTTCATTTTGAGATAAATCGGTATCCTGGAAGTAACTGTATCAGCAGCGGTCACTCCATCCCAACTGCATTCTATGCTGAATTTCTCTCATATTATCACCTTGTGTAGTAATTGCTTGTTCTAAGTACGCATATTCTTCCACACTCAATTTCCGGCTTTCTATCGTCACCGGTTGACTTTAGCTCTATCATCTGTAGTCAATTTTCATCTTTCTGTCTTCAAGTCACTTAGCATTTCCTGCAGTTCATTTGGTTAGGTTAGGATAGATAAGATAAGCCGCCATATCTCACGAGGGCTATACTATACCTGGCAGCAGCCACTTATAGAGCCCATCACAGGCTGGCCAACACCTACGATGGGACCAACCGGATAGTTGAAGGATGGGGTTCAATGGGCCGGGCCCGGACCCCTCCTGAAAATCTGAAGATTTCGGATCCGGATTGAATCCGGATCTTCCAGGGTGGTAAATCACAGCTTAAGCACGCGTCTCATTTCATTTTGTGTTTGAGCCAACAATACTAAATCGTCTGAAAATCTGAGATGCTTGACTCCATTGATGTTAATTTTCTTTGTGTTCCCATCCATTTATTTGTCGGAATATTTCTTCTGGGCAAGGTGGGAACAGTTTCGGTGAGATGCTGTCGCCTTGACAAACTCCGGATTGGACTTTTATTTTCCTATTATATTTATGTAATCGTATTATGGCTATTGCTTCTTCGTAGATGATATGCAGTAGTTCCATGTATTGCTGGTCAATTCGTTCATTACTTACTGGTTGGTACCATTAGGATTGCCTCTTTAGACACTGACTGGAATACTTTCTCGTAGTCTATGAATCAGATATAGAATGAGATGTGATATTCTTTGTATCTATATTTCAATTGGTTGAGAGTGTGTATATGATCCATCGTCGAATTGCTTTTCCGAAATCCAGCTTGTTCTCTTTTGTTGATTCGAATCCAGTACTTGATCCAATCTTCTTATGAAAATGATTGTTAATACTGAAATCTTTCATAGTTCTTAGTTTCTGGTTTTAAGAAAATATGCTATGTTTTTGCACTCTGTGGCAATACCATTTTCAATTGAAAGACTTGTGAATACTTTTGATTTGTGCATTATTTTTATTTGTTGATATTTTCTGCAAATGAAAATGGATTGATTTGAAGTAACGTTTTATTTATTTTCCATTCTAAGGAGGAAACTTTGATATAAGATAAATTTTTTTGCCATTTGTTTTTCATTTTATTTAAAAATTACAAATGTTTTGTAGAAATGTAAACTTTTGAAGACAAATGTATTTATATTTATTTATTATAATATGCTCTATTGTATTGGAATAATATTTAATCTTATAAATAACAATGAGGATTTCTAATTTTCAGTTTTTATGGAAATTATGGCCTACTCTCTTTTGTCCTATCTAGAAAAGGAATAAAGGTATCAAGTTATTATGCTGTTTATGTAAAGAATATTATTACTTTCGATAAATATCTTTGAATAATATTTATAGTTTAACTTAAACTGAATTGTGAAATGACTGTTTGCTCTATTTCGATTCACAAATATATTATTGAAGAATATTTAAAGATTAAGATTTATGAAAGTTGCATATTATTTTATTTGTTTTCATTTTTAATAAGGAAGAACACTTTTGATGATAAAACAGGAAACGAAAAAAAGAAGAGGTTAGTAATTACGATAAAGCAAAAAACAGATGTGATTGAGCAGCATAAAAGCGGTGGAAGAGGTTAGTGATTACGATAAAGCAAAAAACAGATGTGATTGAGCGGCATAAAAGCGGTGCTCAACTTCCGCTTTCGATTTGGTGGTTGGTTTGATGATGGTATGAGATGCAATTCCTGGTAATTTATTAATTTAGATGATGAACAACGATGTAAAATATGAAAATAAATATTTCTTAAACAGTTAGTATTGTGGTTATTCGTCATGAGGTTGGCTAATGGCCGATATCTCATGAAGCAAGAACCAATTACTATATTTTACATATAGTTAATACTTTGAATAGTGTGAGAAATACGTGAAACCTATTATTCGCTCTAATCAAGACCTATCTGTATTGTTTTAAAATTTTTCATATGATCCATAATCTCACCCAATTAATAAAGTTGCAACTATAGATCATTGTTGTCACAGAAAAATTTTTGTTCTCTTCAAAGTAATAATTAGAGGAGGATGTTATAAAACAGCGCTTCTCAAACTATGGTCGCAACCCTAAATGGGGTTGCAAAAATTAAATTCAAACACTTGAATTTAGTTTATATGTAATTTCACACAATTAAATTCAAATACTTGATTTTCAGTTTATATGTAATTTCACAAACTCCAATATTTAACGTATGACAACATATGAATTTTCGGTGTGGTTGGTTGGCAAACACTTGAATTTCAGTTTATATGTAATTTCACAAAACACCCAATATTAACTTGAATTTCAGTTTATTATGTAATTTCACAAATGCCAACATTTAACTTGACAACGTATGAATTTTCAGTGTAGTTGGTTGATTGTGTTCATCTTAGAAAATTAAATTCAAACACTTGAATTTCAGTTTTATGTAATTTCACAAATGCCCAATATTTAACGTATGACAACATGAGTTTATATGTAATTTCACAAATGCCCAATATTTAACTTATGACAACATATATCAGTGTAGTTGGTTGATTGTGTTCATCTTAATAAGTGTGTAAATGATATGTACTTGTATGTTTTATTTCATATTTAATACCTGGGGTCACGAAAAAGGTACTTGTATGTTTTATTTCATATTTAATATCTGGGGTCGCGAAAAATTTCGCAAAGAAAAATGGGGTCATGAATGAAAAAAGTTTGAGAAGTGCTGTTATAGAATAAAGCAGATACGTCAATCTCCTGTAATTGCTAATTTGAAGAAAGCAGATTAATTTTTCAGTGAGAACTATGATCTGTAGTTAATCTTTTTAATCATCTTAACTTTGTTTCTGAGCAGAAACTTTGTTTCTGCTCAGAAACAATACCAATTTTACCATTTTAAAACTGTCAATAAAATTTATCAGTTTATTTTGAATGATCACTCTAATTTATAACAATATTAAAGTTATTAGAGATAGATACATATGAAAATAAATATATTAAAAAGAAAATAGGAAGAATCTGAAATTATAGAAATTAATGAAATAATTTTGAATGCAATGAAAATTAACAGATTTGGTAGCATTAAATTTCATCTCAAAAGATCAAAATGTTACTGATCAGTAACATTTTGATATCCTAATTATGCTATACACAAAATAAAGAAAGCATTACAATAGGATAGATTAGAACTCTTTGATTTATGAAAATATCTTTTGAAATAAATATCTAATCTATTCTAATTTTGTATATTTTATCATTTTTATACATTTAAAAATATGATTTTTGTTACATTTTATAATTCTTTTGTTAAACATGTTTTAAATATATATAACCATTTCTACAAGCATAACTGTTGCATATAATAATTACATATATAATTGATTTTTATTATAAATTTAGTATAAATTATGATTAATTATCATTTCAAATTTTATTTCAGGGTTTGTTTCGACTTATAAAACTACGAAGACTGAGTTTAAGTGACAATGAAATAAATCATTTACCTTCTGATATTGCAAATTTAATTAATTTAGAAGAATTTGATATTGCAAAAAATGGTAACTTTTTGATTTTCATAAATATAAATTTAATAATAATGCTTAAATTCTTAAAGATTTTCATTCATTTATAAATTTAATAATATAAATTTACTTTTTTAATTTAAAATATTAAGTTATTAAAATATTAACTTAAAATAATAAGTTTATTTCTGTTTATATATATTATATCTTAAGGATAGGTATACTCTGCTATAATATGCTAATTGAGTCCAGAAAACTAGTGCTTTAAGTGGAAACACATTAGATGATTATAGGAATTACATTATAAAAACCTTAGTTCTAGACGAAAAGTTGATGATGTTTTTCTAAGTCTAAAGAGTGAAGAATCGAATATTTCTGAACTGTTTCCCAAAGCATTACATTGCTTTATTTCTATTTTATTTCCATTCAACTTTTAATATTAATAATTCATTGCTTATTCAACTTCAGTGATAATATGTGTAATAAAATAGTAGATAATGCATTAACTCTCATGGTAATTATATGTGTATACTTCCAGCTCTTCGAACAGGTAATAAAACGTTGATTTTATTACCTGCTCGAAGAGCTGGAAGGATACACACACAAAATAGTGGAAGTGGCCATCTTTCTTCACGACAATACTAATTCAATCAAAGGCTATTTTGCCAAATACCTAAATAATTTTAACCGCATTGTTTATTAAGATTTTATTTGTCACACACTTCATCGTGTAATTTTTTACTTTTCATTAAACAATGTTCTAATGTGAACAAAAAAATAAAGGTTAAAATCTGAAATTTTTATTTTTCATGCTATTAATATTTAAAATAAACTTTGCCCCCATAATTTGGCTTTTGCAGCATTTTTATTATAGATTTACTATAAAATTTAAATAATTTTATTGTAAATCTAGAATAAAAATGCTGAATTAATAAAATTAGAATAATTTTCCACATTTACAGTTCTCCCAATCAAAAGGGGAGGAAACTGGAATTACGTAAGTGAATCAATAAATCTATGATGTGTTAGAATTACATAAATGCAGTACAAGCTATTTTTGTTAATTATAATTAAAATAGAATATGAAATAATTAATAATACAGTGTAAAACATTGATAAAAAAATAATTATTTTATATTAATTTAAATTTTACAAAACTTCTAAATGAATAGTTTCATTTAGAATTTTTCAGTTTTTTCATGGATGACACACTTGGCTTGGATGTCAAGCTAGAACAACAATCAAATACCAGCATCCATTTTTTAGACGTCAATATCACCATACTTAATAAAAAATTCTCAAATTTTAAATACTAAATCAACCTCAAGGGAACTTTAATCCAAATAATCCTGATTAATCTGCCTTAATTAATCCCTTGATTTATAACGGATTTTTAATGATTTTGAAATAATTTAAACTAATTTTAGCGCCATCTCGTAATTAGAATTATTATTATTTTATTAAATCAATGAGTGGCGCCATCTATTAATTAATAATTAAATTAGAATTTTTAACTAAATTATCTGAAGAAAAAATCCGCCTCGGCCCGGGATCGAACCGGGGACCTTTGGGCTAACGTCCCAACGTCATAACCGCTAGACCACCGAGGCCAACGAGCGGATTAATTCTTCAGACAGTTATATTAATTTAGAGGTAATTCTTTTTGATTAACCGTATCGGACTCTGCCGATAAATCTACTCCTGGCCGGGCTGAATCTAGCCACGGGCCCTCTAATGGCGCTAGCCAGGCAATACATAGACCGGCATCGTCTTTAAAGCTTAAACTTTAAATACTAAACCAACCTCAAGGGAACTTTAATCCAAATAATCCTGATTAATCTGCCTTAATTAATCCCTTGATTTATAACGGATTTTTAATGATTTTGAAATAATTTAAACTAATTTTAACTAATTTATCGGCAGAGTCCGATACGGTTAATCAAAAGAATTACCTTTAAATTAATATAACTGTCTGAAGAATCAATCTGCTCGTTGGCCTCGGTGGTCTAGCGGTTA
>AYEL01052356.1:0-24535 GCA_000484575.1 Olivierus martensii | reverse complement strand
AGATGGCGCCACTCATTGATTTAATAAAATAATAATAATTCTAATTACGAGATGGCGCTAAAATTAGTTTAAATTATTTCAAAATCATTAAAAATCTGTTATAAATCAAGGGATTAATTAAGGCAGATTAATCAGGATTAAAAAATTCTCAACAACTGTGTATAGAAAAAACACTTATGCACCAATCTTCATTCCTAGGTGGTCACATGATCCTTATTAGTAGAAAGTAACTGCATTCTACTACCTACTGCAAAGACTATGAACACATTGCTTGGACCATTTAGCTAAGCAAGCGGAATACAACATCATAGTAGATCAAGCTATACTGCACGGATATGATATAACATTCATAAATAATATTAACAAATCTTATCGACAAATACATGCAAAATATCTCCACTCCTGGGACATCACAACAGCAAAATAAAATGTACTTACACCCAGTACAATATCATAAAGCTAATGACAAGATATTGTCATTTATTAATGCTTTAAACAAAGCATTAATAAATGATAAGATTTTAATATATAGTTGGCTGCATACCACCTTCCATAGTTTAAAGAGCATTAAACTACCAACACCAACATCTAACGGGCTGGAGTAAATATCATTCCCATCTATAATAATAATCTTGATAGGTAAGAAGTTTATGTTGGTAGTACTAAGAGATCTTTAAACACCTGATTAAAAGAACATCAAAACATCATAAGAAAAGCAAGCTTCGATACAGCACTCATTAAACACTGCTACCAATATGATGTCACCATCCAATGGAATCAAGCACATGTTTTCAGGGGGATAAGTAAATCAGAAGACATAAAAATGGCTAAAGCCATCGTCATTTAGCAGTATAATGATAAGACTTATGCTATAAATGATAACCGACCCGTTATCATACCCCTCAGTGGCTTATATAGTCTCCCCCATGTAATTTCGTTTATTTTATCTATTTATTTATTTTAATTTATAATTTGTTTAGTTGGGCCTATTGTTCTTCTAACTTGTTTATTAATAATTTTTAACATGTATATAACCTTAATATTTATATAATTCCTTAATTCTTTTGTTATAAGTAATTTAAATTACATTCTACATCTTATATTCCAAAAATGTTGTATTCTAAATGTTTAAAAAAAGCTGATGATGATTTTATGAAGTCGAAAGTACTTCTTTAATAAATTATTATTTTTCCACTTTGAATTAGAACTTATTTTTTACATAAACAGGAAAAGCTTCATCATTTACATAAAGATATTTTAATACAATTATTCACAGAAATGCTTAATAAAAATTAAAATTAATATAAAACAACTATTGTTAATCCAAGTTTTATGCTATGAGAGTTGTTATTTTATATTTTATTTTATTAAAATTAACAATACTATTTCTTTTGATTTTAATATACACTAGATTTACTCAAGTAATTCCCTTTTTCGTTATTATTAAAATTAACAATACTATTTCTTTTGATTTTAATATACACTAGATTTACTCAAGTACCGTATTTGCCAGCGTATAAGACGCACCTGCGCATAAGACGCACCCTCTTTTTTATACACATTTTTGAAGGATAAAACTTTATTACTGATCATTATAATGAATTTACAGTATTTTAAATATAAAGTAATACAAACAGCAAATACTTTCTGCAAATACCCAATCTATCTGGGAAAGAACACCTTTTAATCTTCTTCGTCAAGACCCAGACACTCATCTCCAGAGTTAAATGAAGAGTCACTTGAAACCTCTTCTAAATCAGCATCTGAGTCCTCATACAACAAATTGTCCTCTGTACCATCCATTGCATTACTAATGCCACATTTCTTAAATGATTTAACCACTGTCTCTGTTTTCACAGCATCCCATGAAGCTTTGACCCATTCACAAACTTGAGAAATGCTAGGCCCAGCTGTGATCGTCGATGAAAGCGCATGCGCATTCATTGAACTCTACGTAACTAATATTCCCACACTCCGCAAGGAAACAAGAAAGAAATCGCATAACTCCGAATAGAGGAAATTTCCAGAAATGAATGTAATCAAAAACTGAGTATCGGCGTATAAGACGCACCCCGTTTTTCAGACCTATTTTCAAAGAAAAAAAGTGCGTCTTATACGTCGGCAAATACGGTAATTCCCTTTTTCGTATTTTTTTTTATTGAAAGAATTATGGACATAGAAAATTAAAAAAATTTTATTCTATATCTAGAATGTAAAAATACAGGTATCTCTCCTGCAACACAGTTTCGCTCCAACACGATTTGAAAATTGCAGAAACCCTCATATAACACACACTTTTACGACATAGTTTTTACTTACTCCTGCAACACAGTTTCGCTCCAACACGATTTGAAAATTGCAGAAACCCTCATGTAACACACACTTTTACGACATAGTTTTTACTTACCATATTTAGAAAATTACATTTACTCTCCTACAACACAAAACATTTTCAATAATTTTTGTAAATCCATGCTATGGACACACAATACACACACAAATTACAATCATTGGGAAATACTTTGCTAAAATTAATCATAAATGCAATTTTGCTAGTTTGCTGTGAAAGAGACGATACACAGTCTATTTTCGATTTCGATTTAAAATTCAGTTAATTGAATTAATTTTGAAATTGAGTTAATTGGTGACTGTTGAGTATTTTGTGTTTCAAACATTCAGTTCTTGGATAAAAAATAAGTTTCACATTCCTTTATTGAAGAATAAAAAGAGAAGAAAAACTTTTTTTATTCATAAATTTTTTTGGGTATATGTTAAGGAACAATTGTTTTGTAGTGAGTTGTAGCAAGTTAGATTACAGATTTTGTAAAGAGAGAAGATGATACACAAACTTTAACTTTAGAAAAAAGTTCAGAAAGTGAAATTGATATTGTTAAAGAAAAAGTTCTTGTTTTAATGAAACAATGATAAGGAATATATAATTATTAAATGAATGTTACATAGGCTGCATACTTTCTTTTGTTTTGTTTTACACATATTGTTTTTTTAGGGTATTAGGTATATATTTTTCCTTTTTTTTTATGTTTTGTGCTATAAATATTCTTAATAAATATTAAGTTTCTTATGTGGAATTAAAGAATGTTATTTGTTTTTAATTGGTTTTGGAAAATAACTCTCTTTTGTATTGGCTCCATGTCTCACACAAAACTGTCTTTTTTAGGAACCTATCTGTCATGTTACAAGAGATCTGTACTATAAAAGCACAATTATAAGACAAAGTTTATTTAAATTATTAACAACACAAAAAATAAAAAGCACTTCCTATTTCAAAGCAGTTCTAAATAAAAGATGATGATCAGTATCTAAAGTTTGCTGCTATCTTGTTTATGTTTCTGATATGCTAAGCATGTAGATATACAATGAAATTTTTTTGCGGTACTATTTGAATTTGTATACAGTCCTACCTTGACTTAAATCATTTTTGACTTTACGTCAGTACTATCTTGTTTATGTTTCTGATATGCTAAGCATGTAGATATACAATGAAATTTTTTTGCAGTACTATTTGAATTTCTATACAGTCCTATCTTGACTTAAATCATTTTTGACTTTACGTCAGTTTTTTATTAATAGGAAAAAATAAAAGTCTACTAAAGGCTCACAGGTGTAAAACATGATATAAATACATCTGTATATTGATGCTGATGTTACTTTTGCTATATGGCTAGATGCTACATCTTTATGCTAAAATTCATTCTCGTTCAACTTTCTACACTGCATTTAAGAATACCTTGACTATTTGTCCAATTGGGGTATGAACTGGTTATTGAAACTTATAGAATTATTTAGAACCTTAAAAATATTATTAGTGACATTACAGGGTTATTTATAGGGGTCTAGGTTGTTTTTTAATACAAATTACTTCTACTGCTCTATACGGCTTGCTTATAGTATAAAATATACAATCAGCACAAATGAGCAGACCTAATAACTTAAAAACTTTATTAATAAGAAATGTTATTGGCTCTTATTAGCCCTCATCAGCTCAAATTACAAACAGATTTATTCTAGAACATAGAACTCAAATCCAAAATGTTCGTTATTATATTCGTGAATATAATAACGAACATTTTGGTTCTGAGTTCTATGAGAACATAGAACTCAAATCCAAAATGTTCGTTATTATATTCGTGAATATAATAACGAACGTTTTGGTTCTAAGTTCTGAACTTTATTTTGAACTGATGAGGCTAATAAAAGCTGAAAACGTTTCTTATTAATAAAGTTTTTAAGTTATTAGGTCTGCTCATTTATGCTGATTGTAGATAGTTGTTTTTTAAAGAGTTTATTCAACTTACATCGTTTTCCAACTTAAATCGCAAGTCTTGGAATGAATTAATGACATAAGGTGAGATATGACTATATACAGGTATGTCCCACTTAATGCACATTTGTTTAATGTATTTTTGCTATAACATACAATCACTTTTACTACTCATTTTCATTATAATATACTGATGTGATATCCAAAATTTCCACCATTCTGAAACTGACAATGTGGTGTGATCTAAAATGCTGGACACTATATATTGGGTTGTTCGGAAAGTAATTTAGTTTTTTTCATGAAAATGGACGACAATTTTTTATAGTATTTTATTCAGTTATATATTGGCCATTTTGGTCCAACACATGTTGCCATCTTTCTGGTAGTAGCATGATTCCATGCTCATAGAATTTCTGATCTTTTCTTGCAAAAAACTGAACCAAGTGATTTTTGACATCCTCATTTAAACTAAGTGTTTTGCTGAGTACAGAATTTTGTAAAGACTGGAATAAGTAATAATTGGAGGGTGCCAAATATGGTGAGTATGGTAGCACATCCCATCCAAGCTGTAACAGCTTCTGGCAAGTCATCAAACTTGTATGAAGTTTGGCATTGTCATGGTGAAACACTATGCCTTTTCTGCTAATCAGTTGTGGCCTCTTTGGTTTTGATGGTATCATTCAACTTGTCTAATTGGTGGCAGTTCACTTCTGAATTAATTGTGGAATTGTCTGGAAGAAGCTCAAAAAAAAATAATTCCCTTGAAATTCCATCAAACAAAGAGCATCAGTTTTTTTATGAATATGGGGTCTCAGAGTGCTTTAATCCGGCTTATTTCTTCTGCTCCATGATTGCTTGCATTCAACTTTATTGTAAACAATCCATTTTTCATCAACAATTATGATCCGCTTTAGAAAGAGATCATTTTTTTCATGTTTTGAATGCAAATCCAGATATCAATGCAATGGAGCAAATCTTTCTTTGAGAACATGTGGAACCCAAATATCAATGTTTCAACTGGTCGTGAATGGTTGAATTAAAAAAATTCAATTTTGTAGCAATTTCTCATGCTGTTATTCAGTTTTGCTTCAACCAATACCTTTATTTTGTCATCATCAGCTTCAACTAACTTTTCTGCACTTGGTGTCAACCAATACCTTTATTTTGTCATCATCAGCTTCAACTAACCTTCCAACACATAGTGCATCTTTAATATCAAAATTGTCAAAATGAAATTTTGAAACCAGTTTTGGCACTGGCATTCTGTTAACAGATTTTCTTCCTATACTTCACATAACTTTTTTTCTTGCTTGAACAGCATTCTTACTTTTTCGGTAATAAAAAAGTAAAACATGCTGAAAATCTCCATTTTATTTTCCATTTTTGTTAGGACACCAAAAAAAAACAAATGTACAAAATCAAAAAAGAATTTTTTATAAATATATCTTGAAATGTTCGCTGTCAAAATTTATAATGACAATATGGCTTAGAATGAAATTGGCGGGAAAAATACAACTAACGCCACAGGTGGGAAAGGAAACAAAATTACTTTCCGAACAACCCAATTGTATAGTATATGTTGGATGTAGCTTTTATATTTTATTGTAATAATAAATGCTTTTTCTTTAATACACAAAAATTACAAGAAAAATCATGAAATTACTATATTTCATGATTTTTCTTTACTTTTTATAACTTTTTTGAAATCTGGATGAGTTTATGATTGATGTTAAAACAAATTTTTCATTGTTTAATTTGAAAAAACAAATCATTGCTATGTCAAATAGATATAACAATAATACTTCTTATTTGTGTAATGGCAATTGTTATTTGATGCATAAAAGGCATTCAAATAATAAAACAAAATATGAGAAATTCAATGATTATTATGCATTTGTATTATTTACTGGAAAACTTAACTTTATTGGAAATATCAGCTGTATGATGCAGATGTGGCAATGCCATGTCTGCATCATACAGCGATCTCCAATAAAGCTTTCTGCAAGTGTCTTTTTTTTTTTTTTTTTTTTTTTTTTTTTTTTTTTTTTTTTTTTTTTTTTTTTTTTTTTTTTTTTTTTTAACACACTAATAATTTGTACAAAATACATTAAAAAAATATTTTGAGTTATATAAACCTTAAAATATGAAATATTAATAATACAATATCTATACATTATTTTAACATTTAATAAACAATGGAAATTTTTATAATGCTCATAATTTACAAAATAGGTGTTTATAGTTAAGGAAAATTTGATCACATTAACTTCTTTGAACAAATAAAATTGTTTTTAATAAATGTAACTTTCAATTTAAACTAGCATTTTATAATATACAGAAATCCAAACAGTATACAAAAAAAATTTCATTGCAAATCTATAACATTAGCATAATCAGAAACATAAACAGGATGGCAGCAAACTTCAGATACTGAACATCATCATCTATTTTAGAAGTTGAAATATGAAGTGCTTTTTATTTTTTGTATTGTTAATAATTTAAATAAATTTTATCTTATAATTTGGCTTTTACACTATTTTTATATTCTAAACATAGAATAAAATTTGAATAATTTTCTATGTCCAAAATTCCTTTGATAATTAAATAGGGAAAAAAGGGAATTATTTGAGTAAATTGATAAGATATTAGAATTGAAGAAATAGTATTGCATCTGTTAATCTTAATAAAATAAAATATAAAATAATTAATACTAATTATTGTAATATAAAACTTTCAACAATAGTTGACTTATGCTAATTCTGATTTTACTAAACTTTTCTAAGAATAATTGTATCATTAACATAACTGCATTATTTGTTTAAGCTATTAGGAGTTTTGTAAAATTTAAATTAATATAAAGTAACTCTTCTTTATCAATGTTTTACACTGTGATATTAATTATTTCATACTCTATTTTGATTATAATTAATAAAAATAGTTTCTACTGCATTTATTTGATTCTAACACATTATAGACTTATTGATTCAGTTATGTAATTTTGTCATTTTCCCTCCTTTTGATTAATTAAAGTGTGTTTTAACCTTTTTGGGACACACTGGACACAATATATCTGCGAATGGAAAATCCTTTCATAAGTAATCCCTCGTTTCGGGCTTTTACCGAAAGGCGTTGGTAACTCCTAGGTTTTACCGCAAAGGCTTGGTAAAAGGCCGAAATGGAATCTTATTAAAGCATACTTCGGACTTTTACCAAGACACTTTGGTAAAAGCTAGGTTTTACCGGTAAAACCTAGGATTTACCAGACTACGGACTTTTACAGTAACATCTACAATAAAAATACTGCAAAATTCAAATTATAGGGCAAAGTTTATTTAAAATATTAACAACAAAAAAATAAGCATTTCAGATTTTAACTTCTAGTCTTTCATTCACAACAGAACATTATTAATGAAAAGTAAAAAAAGTTTGTGATAAAAAAATATCTTAACAGTTTGTTTAATTTATTAGAATAGCAATCTGATGAAACAGTTTTTTGTTAAATTAGTATTACATCATGAAGAAAGATAGCTACCTCCATTATTGATGCATTTTTATGACTGAAGTTGAATAAACATAAATTATAATGTTAAAAGTTAAATGATAATTAAAATATAAATAAAATAGAAATAAAATGATTTAATGCTATTTTGTGAAACAGTTCAGCAATATTTGATTTTTTATAAATTAAGTTTAGAAGTATACTGTCAACTTTTTGTCTGGAATTGTCTAAGCCTTTTATAGTATAAATTCCTATATTTACTTAACATATTTTTGCTTAATGCACAGATTTTTTTCTAGTCCCAATTAATATATTATAATAAATAATACTTGTATTATAAAATTCTATTTTAAATTATCATTTGACATTTATTAGAAAAATTTTATTTGTTTAAGAAGTTAGTGCAATAAAATTTTCCAATGATAAACATGTATTTTATAAACTACCATCATTTTAGATTTTCCATTGTTTATTAAATTTTAAAATAATATATATAAGTAACACATGTTACTTCTTATTTTAGATTTATGAAAATATTATTATCCATCATTTTAGATTTTCCATTGTTTATTAAATTTTAAAATAATATATATAAGTAACACTTGTTACTTCTTATTTTAGATTTATGTAGTTGGAAATATTATTATTTTTAATGTGTTTTGTAAAAACATGCTCTGTTATATATATATAAAACACTTGATAGATGGCTGTGTTGGGGATTACTGTGTAATGTAAGCATTGCAATCTCTGATATCTCCAATAAATAATATAAACACATAATAATCATCAATATTTTCTAATTAATTATCAAATATCAATTGATTGTAATGTATGGTATCTGTCATTTTAGATTGCACCACATTGTCAGTTTCAGAATGATGGAAATTTTAGATGTTGCATCAATACATTAAGTGGACAGCAATATGTTGTAGTAGGGATGGGTAGTAAAATTGACTGTATGTTATAGCAAAAATGAGTGTTTGTTAAGTGAGGTATAACTGTAATCTTAAATTAAATCATTTCATCTTCAATAATTTAATAATATAGGCATTCATTATTTCCTTAAAAGTTATTATTTGATGAAAATTGCAAAACAAAAATTGATTCTCATTTATTCCAATCTGAAAATTTCTAGTTCTTTGTTTCTAGAAAATTTGCATGAGCTTCTCAAGTTACTTATTTGATGAAAATTGCAAAACAAAAATTGATTCTCATTTATTCCAATCTGAAAATTTCTTTTCTAGTTCTTTGTTTCTAGAAAATTTGCATGAGCTTCTCAAGTTATGAACATTCTAGTTATGAATGTAAAATTTTATTTTAAAATTTCACAAAATTTTAAAAAATCTTTAATAATTCTAAACAATATAATAGCAGAATGCTATAGCAACTAATTTTGTGTAAAATTACACAATTAGTCAACATATTACAGGAGTATTTCAAGATAGTGGCATTACACAAAAAAAACCTTGCTTTATATTTTCACAGATTTTAACAGAAAGTTCTTTCTGTTAAAATCTTGCTTTATATTTTCACAGATTTTAACAGAAAGTTCTTTCTGTTAAACTCTTAAAAATTATTATTTGATGAAAGTGACAAACTGGTGATTTTAACAGAAAGTTCTTTCTGTTAAAATAAGCTTGAAATAAGAAATTTCTAAGCAGTCCAGCTAATCAATATATTACAAAATACAATATATAAAGTTATTTCAGTACTTTTCAAGGCCAAATAACAGCAATATCTGAGTAATGAACAAAAACTTACAACCAAATTATGTTCATAACTCAAGGAGTGCATGCATTCCAAAAATACCTGTATTGGGTAAAAATTAAAGATGAAATGATAAAAAGATAAGCAAAGTTTGAAAAGATGACTTCATACTGATGTTTCATGATATCATTCATTGTACACAAACTGGTGATGTTCTGGAGATCATTGATTGTTATGTCATGTGCTGGAATGACATTGCACACCAAAGATGATGTTTCGATGTCACAACTGATAACATTCTGGAATATTGTTATATTGTATATTAGAACATCTATAACACTTTAATAATTAGCTCATGTAACAGCGAAAAATTTTAATCAATTAAAACGTTTTCAGCCTATCTTAGAGGCCCTCATCAGTATTCTTTTATTCAACATATATCTTAGACTTATTAATAAATTAGTTTGCGTTAGGCTTTTTTTATGTCGACATCCTTATAAATAAATACTGACACCCAGTGTTACAGAGTTTACATTACATTTGAAATAAATTAAAAAGAGGGGGCCTCATTGACATTTTTGCAGGGGGCCTCTCAGTTTTCAGCTATGCCACTGACTTCCACCTGCAGGTTTTGTTGATGTTAGGAATTGGTCACTGATTGGTTTCCCGATTTCGCCCAATGAGAAAGGGGAGAGAAGCTTCTCTAGTCTGTATTACAACTGAGGCAGGCTACATGGATAGCAGAAAACGTTTTTAAATAAACGATTTATCTTACTTATTTGGCTTATTGTTTGCTTTTATTTAATATTTTTACAATTTTTGTACTGATGGAGTTAATCAATTTGGCAAGTGAAAAGAAAAAATAATAATAATACCATCGAATTCAATCTTGAAAATATTTTTAAAAATAAATTAATGCAGTATACATTTCAAATGTTAAACAAAACTTCGGTTGCTAGATAATATCAGAGCATCTTGACATGGTATGTCAAGATGTTTTTAAGCTGAGGCATAGAATTGTGCTGCTTATGTTCTGAACATAACAGGGAAAAGTCATAAAAAGAAAAGATATCTTGTGAAGTTTGATTCATTCGGAGCAAATGTTTTGTTTGAATTCCTAAACAAAAAAGAGGTGATAAAAAATTTGGAACAACAAGCAAACAAGGAATTTTTATCAGATATGAAGAGGTTTTTGATACTTATAGAGTCTGGATATTGGATGAAACTCGAGTTGAAATCAGTTGAGATGTTGAATTTCATGAGGTTTCTGTTTCAAAGGCCTTGCTGGATTTCAGTCAGGGAAAGAAGGAAAAGGATACTGTTGTGGATCAGGAAGAAACTGAATCATCATGCATGTGAGAAGAGAATCAGGTACAAGCTGATCTGGTGAAACAACAACTTAATCAACAGGTATTATCCATGAATAATGACTATCAGTTAAAAGACAGAGACAAACTTCAGAAACCAAAATATGCATAGCTGAAAGTTGTAAAACAAACTGCTAAAACTCATTAAATAATACTTATACAAGCACTTTTTAGCAGTAGATATACTAAAATATTTATTTCATAGTAGAAAATAAATCAAGCACTAAGTAGCAGAAATACGTTTATTTATTTACAATTCTAAATTCTAGCAATGTTTGCTGATGATGACCAAAACATGGTCAAAAACGTTTCGAATTCTAAATAAATAAACGTATTTCTGCTACTTAGTGCTTGATTTATTTTCTACTATTTATATTGAAGATAGCAGTTTTATGTATGTCTTATTTTGATATTTATTTCATTTTGCAAAATACTTTCGGCTAACCACCATCTTCGTTGTTAGGTAATTTTAATGTGTTATTCATTTGTTAGAGTCAAGCTTCTGTAACAGTCAGTAAGGTTTGAAGTGTGTTTTTTTACTTTTGTAAGTTGTGCTGAAGATGGCGATTAGCTGAAAGTACTTCGCAAAATGAAATAAATATTTTAGTATATCTACTGCTAAAAAGTGCTTGTATAAGTCTATTATGCATAGCTGTGTCGTAAATCCGCTAATGAACCAAATTCTTATAACAAAGCAATGCAAGTATTTGAAAATGAAAGCTGGATCAGGGTAATGGATGATGAAATGGATTCTAACCAGAAAACAATACTTGGGAACTTGTAGAATCTGATAAGAATGTAAAGCCATTATCAGTAATGGCTTTACATTGGATTTATTGTGTAAAAACTAAATACAGTGGCGATGTTAATCGTTTTAAAGCTCACTTTATTAGGGAATTTTAACAGAGGTTTGGTGTGGATTACAATGATAAGGGTATATAGATCCAATGTGTGCAGATTCATACTTTTACATAGGATTATTTTTAGGTAATGACCAAGCTCAAACCCTGACCTTTCAGAAAAACTGGAATTATGGGAATTATCAAATTTATAGGATTTTATTTTTAAATAAATTACTTTTGTATTATAATTACTATTAAATTGTATTATATTTGATATTCTTTTTAAAAAAATGTTGTTTTTTATGAAGCCCTTATCATCAAGTACAGTTTAAGACAAGAAATAATTGAATTTTTAAAATTTTGTTATTTAGTCGAATTTTATTCTTTCTGCATATTAATAGCAATAACCTCGTATTTACATTAGATAAAAGGATGTTATACCATTTTGAAATCTGTATTTAAACACGCATTTTTTTAAACTCGCACTAATCGAATATTTTCTCGCGCTAACCGAATAACGGTATCAATTTTTTAAGTCGCGCTAATCAAATTCGTAACCGAAAAACGGTATCAATTTTATAAGTCGCACTAATCGAATTTGCATTATTCGAAGTCACACTAATCGAGGCCTACCTGTATTTTATTTTATTTTACCCTATGTACTTATTATATGTTATGTTTAGGTTTTTCCTGTTTATTTTTAAAATTAAGTATGCATAGCTCGTAATAACATATGATATTCAAGTTTTAAATTTGATTAAAAAAAGAACGTTCTTGGAACCGATTATTGTTCTAGAACGTTATTGTCGTTAATAATGTTGATATGAAACCTGATGATGGCTTTAGTTAGCCGAAAACGTTTGTTATAATAAAGTATTATTTACGTTATTCTCTCAGCTGCTTATAGTGCTTTCATCTACATGTTATTCAGTAATACATTTTAAATTAAATATATTTGTCAATTCAAAATTGAATATTGAATTATATTTATTTATGTAATATACCTATCTCAAAACTAATTTTTATAAAACAAATTATTTAACCAGATTTTAGTTAATTTAAAAAATGTAATATATTCAAATTGGCCAAAAACATTTTAATTGATTAAAATTTTTCCTGTTACATGAGCTAAGTAAGTATTAAAGCTTATTGGTAAAAACAGGAAGTGATAAAAAGCTATCTATGACACACTCATTGCTATGCAATAATGATCTCATACATTCCAATGTTTTATGTTATCATCCACCATTATTTCATATGTCAGAGCTGTTGTCATTGCTACATTATGATGATGCCACAAACTCTGACATTTTTGTTTATTATGAAGTACAGTGTTTAAAAAATTTAATTTATTTCTAAAATAAATATAAAAAAAACTGTTTTTTTAAATATATCCTAAAATTAAAAAAAATCCAACATTTGCCAACATTTGAATCATCAATTTAATAATATACTGTAGTAGTAATCAAAACAAGGTTTTGAATAATGGAATGATACAATATTCCTCTTTGATGGAATGCATTTTGTTTTTTATGAAAATAATTCTTTATCTTCCAGAAAATAATTAATTCCAAAACTATCATCCACTAGCACATTCTGAAAAAATAAAAATTAATAATTTATTTATTATATATATTTATTTAATTGTAGTAGCTAGCATGAAAGATTGAGGAAATTGTAATATGTGTGTATAATATACATGTTTGTTGACTGCAGATCTTTACCCAGAGTTTCTGTGAGTAAACTGTCATGGCATCTACTTCAAGTAGCTGTGTGTTTGCTAGAAGAAACACTATATATAAAAAGCCATACTAGAGCCATTATTTTTTATGTTTTAATTATTTAAAAAGTAGATCTCTTAGAGATAGTAAGAATGCTATAATTAAGGAGACCAGCAAAGCAATAGGAGTATCTTACTCAACCTGCCGATCAATTGAACTATGCCAAAATCAGAGGAAATAAATTTAACCCCATGTAAAAAACAAACATGGAAAGCTATTTTAACTGTTGTTCACAAATTTGATCTGTTATTTCAGCAACTATATTGGAAATTTTTAAAGAAAATAAATAGCCACCTATGGCGGAAATTTTAGTGTGTATAACAGAAAAAAATCAACTATGAAGGCCACGAAAGCTCCCTTCATCAAATAATGAAAACCAAATTTAATCTCAAATTTGGCAAAATTGATGATAGATTATTTTTATAGAGAGATCAGATATCATATCCCATTGTCACAGATATTTAAAACAGGTTCAACATTTTAGAGACTAGATAAGGAATTTTGTATATTTAGATGAAATCTGGGTAAATGAAAATCATTCTAAGCAAAAGCTATGGCACGATGATAAATCTATTTAAGGGTCAAAAATTAAGGCTTCGACCTTTCCAAAGAGTTATCTTGTTGCACACAAGTAGTGAAGATGGGTTTTTTTAGCTGAAACAAAATTACTATTCTGATCCGGCACTAATTCTGAAAATTATCATGATGAAATGGATTGAAATAAATTTAAACAATTGTTTCACTTGCAGCTATTGCCAAATATTCCTAATAATTCTGTCATCATAATAGATAATGCTCTGTATCATAGCATGTTGCAAGAAAATCTTTCATCTTCAACGTCATGAAAAGTAGAAATGATTGAATGGCTCCATTGTCATAGAATTCATTATTCTGCAGATATGCTTAAGCAGAAATTATATAAAATAATAAAACAAAGGAAAACAAAGATATGTGATTGATAAAATAGGATCTGCAAATGCACACACTATTATCAAACTGTTCCCTTATCACTGTGATTTAAACTCAATTGAACTAATTTAGGCCCAAGTAAAGGAAGAAGTGAGAAGAGAAAATAAAACTTTTAAACTCACTGATGTAGAAAAATTAACCCATTCAGCCATACCAAAAGTTTTAGCAACAGATTTGTATATTGATCATGTCTATAAAATAGAAGGATCATATCAGGAAAAATGATGGAATTATCGAAGAACATGTGGGACCATTCATTATTAATACTATAGAAGATAGCAGTAATTCAGATACAGATTATGACATGGTTTTCCTATTTCCATAGCATTTTTTTTAAAAAAGCTCTTTTCAGAGCTAAAATTCTATGATAAAGAGTTTGCCATTTCATATTCCTCACCATTCATTAAATGACATTAATTTATTTTTTGATTTTTATGTATATAATGGAGTTCTTGCATGCAATTTTTTTTCTTTGTTCAATTTGAAATTATATCAAAATTATACATTGAAAAATGTATGCTGTTTTTATAATTACTGTATATACTCGAATATAAGCCGATCCATGTATAAGCCGACCCTCTGACTTCAGCGTATAAAAATCGGTAAAAATGCATAACCCGTGTATAAGCCTACCACTGACTTTAGCACTTAAAATTTCAAAAATTTGAAATCGATAAATTACGTGATTTTTGATTTTTAGTTATCAATATATTAATGCTATTTGCCAAAATAAATATTTTATTGAAACTAAATATATACATATAAAATAAATTTTATAATACAAACACCAATATATAATTTAAAAGGTAAAATTTTATATTACCCGAAGTGATTGAGCACGTCGCACTGCCAACTCCAACCTGTGTTTGTAAAAGTGCATCAGATAGGTGGCGCATCAGGCGGCGCGGCGTTGCCTAGCTGATGCACTTATATAAATGCAGGTTAGATTCGATGGTGGACGCGCTGGATTGCATCAGGTAAAGTAAAATTTTACTAAAGTAAAAAAATCTATCCCAATACGGATGTTAGGGTTACGTCGTTTCAGAAAATATCAAGTTAACGAATAATAATAAATTTTGATAATTTACATAAAAATTTCTTATTATTATTGTTATTGAATAATTTTTTCCTTTGAGCACGTCGCACTGCCAACTCCAACCTGTGTTTGTAAAAGTGCATCAGATAGGTGGCACATCAGGCGGCGTGGCGTCACCTAGCTGATGCACTTATATAAATGCAGGTTAGATTCGATGGTGTGACGCGCTGGATTGCATCAGGTAAAGTAAAATTTTACTAAAGTAAAAAAATCTATCCCAATACGGATGTTAGGGTTACGTCGTTTCAGAAAATATCAAGTTAACGAATAATAATAAATTTTGATAATTTACATAAAAATAATTTCTTATTATTATTGTTATTGAATAATTTTTTCCTTTTTTTTAAAAAAAATTCATATTTAAGTATCACAGTAAAAATTCAATTGGAATACGTCTACGTCACACAGCTCCCAAGAGACTGTTCGAAGTTTTGTTTTTCCTTACATTGTATTTTGTCTAGTTGAGTTGAGTTATTGTATTCAAATCTTTGATTGTATTTTAAAATCAGTGGTCATCCTAACGATGACGTCATACATCGTTAGGATGATGCGTGCAAAGTGATTTCTAGACATTAAGCGTGCGATTTCGAAGGTTTGATTGTATTTTAAAATCAGTGGTCATCCTAACGATGACGTCATACATCGTTAGGATGACGCGTGCAAAGTGATTTCTAGACATTAAGCGTGCGATTTCGAAGGTTTGATTTTGCTTATGATGAACTTTCTTGATAGACTAAAGTTATTTTTCAGTACAGATTTTAAATAATAATTATTTTTTTGTTATTTTAAATATTATTTTAGTTACTTTTTAATCTATTTTAATTAAATTGTGGATGAGTTAAATATAATAAGCATTTATGGATTACTAGCGAATGGATTAAAATATTAATTTATAATAATGAAAAATAAATATATTTTTCACTCAAAAATTAATCCGAGGTAAGATTCTCGATCGATTGTCGAATCCTAGGTAAGATTCTTGATCGATTGTCGAATTTTCGCATCGCGTTGTATCGGGCAGCACGGCGTAGCCTATTTGATTACAGTATATAGATGCAGGTTGGAGTCGGCAGCGCAATGTGCTCAATTGCTTGGGGATAAGATAAAATTTTACCTGGTATTGTATTAAATGAATTATTGCAAAATTTCCTTCCTGGTCTTCAGGAGACGTTCAATAACCTATATTACTTCAATGGTTTTGCTTATTACTTCAATTTCTCCAACCAAAAAAGTTGATTTTTTTGACCCGTGTATAAGCCGACCCTCCCACTTCAGAAAATTTTTTTTGAGAAAAAAACCTCGGCTTATACACGAGTATATATGGTAATTATACATATTAGTTACTATATAAAAGATCAATAAAAACACACAAAAATAATAAAATTTATAGGATTAAAAATGTCAAAAATGTCTGATAGATTATAGTTATTTTCCTGTTGTGATTAGTAATAGATATCCTTGTAGTTAAAGTAGTTGTCCTTGTAGTTGAGCCATAGCCCATCTTTATTCTTCCAGGTATGTTACAATGTTTGTTCAGGAGACCCATATGTCAATAGATTTGCGAACCTTACGTGCCATACGTGTTCTACGACCTTTGAAATTAGTATCCGGAATTCCAAGTAAGTTTATTTATATTACCTTCAGAAAATTTTTTTTGAGAAAAAACCTCAGCTTATACACGAGTATATACGGTACTTTTAATCCTTGAAATTAACTGTGGACTAAGGTAAAATTAAAGTTCAGAGATTAATCATTTAACCATAAAAAATAATTTACTTCTGAAACAAATAAATTTCTTACATATTTTTACTTTTATATTTTAGTCTTCTAAGTGGGGATGAATGTATTGAAGAAGATACAGAATCTAAAGCAAAAATAAAGGTTGCATCATTTACTCAAATTACAAATTCAGCAGTAGAATTAATCAACTTGATGCTTTAAAATGAAGCATCAGGATTTCAATTTGAAGAGACTCTTGACAAAATACTATATGGGTTAAGCAATATTACAAAATATAACATTAAGAATATTATTTTCATTTTTAGTTCATAGTTTATATACAGGGAAAAAAAAAAAAAAAAAAAAAAAAAAAAAAAAATGCTACAATAATAATTGAGAAAAAATCTTCAATTAAGAAATTGATGAATACAAAATCTTTTATTAATTTGCATTTGATAATGCATTTAAATTACTTTTATTAGGATCATTGAATATCTTGTCTTACTAAATTATTAATTATTTATGTACAAATGATATGCACAACAATTAATAATTCTTCTTAATTTTTGGATTTACTCCTCTTTTTTTGGGATCTGTTAGTCTGCAAGAATTATTTCATTTCAATCTAGTAAGTTATCATTTTGCAAAGGTATTCTAAATATTCTAAGATAAATTAATCTCTAGCCTAATAATTTAGAATTAAACTATAATTTTAGTAATTATTTTTAAATCAAGGCTATGGTGCCTAAATATTAATTAATTTATTAGGCAACATCTTAACAGATATTGCCTAATAAATTAATTAATATTTAAATTTGAATTAAGATGATGCCATCTAGTAATTAATAATTAGACTATAATTTAAATTAATTTTCCTGAAATAAAATTTTTTTTGCTATCACATCGGAAATTTTATTTCAGGAAAATTAATTTAAATTATAGTCTAATTATTAATTACTAGAAAACACCACCTTAGTTCAAATTTAAAAATTAATTAATTATTAACTTAACAGATGGTAGTTCTGTAGCCTTGATTTAAAATAAAGTGACTAGATTTTCTGAACTTCAGCTTCAGACATTCTAGATATTGAGGGATGTAGGGAGTATAGGGTGTGGGGTTGGACAAAATTCAAACAAATTTTTTTTTGAAAATTTAAAATAATTTTTTTTAAAAACAAAGAAAAAAGGAAATTATTAAAAAATTTGCAAAAAAAAAACAGAAAGAGATAAAGAAACATAAACAATATATTTTACTAAGGTGACCATATTCTATATATAGTAAAAGTTGGGAAGGAGAATTCTTCAGAAGCTAATTATTTAAAATTAAATCTAGTTAATCTTCTTTTAAAATTTTTTTAATATGAACTATTTACTTATAAGTAAAAAACAGGACAATCTGGGACATTTTATTCAAAACCAGGACAAATCCAGGACATTTTTTCAAGCTGGGACTGTCCTGGCTAATCTGGGATATCTGGTCACTTTACTTAAAAATAATAATTAAAATTATAGTTTAATTCTAAAGTATTATACTAGGGGTTAATTTGGCTTAGAATATTTGATTTGTAGATAATCCCCTAATTAATTTCAATTAAAATACATTATTTACTGATTTATATTTATCATTTTGCAAAACCATTATTTATTGATTTGTAATTATTGAGAATTGATTAACTATTTATTTACACAAACACTTGTTGGATATCTAAACGTTTTCCTAATAATTATTTATAATATATTTTAAGCTGAATTTTCAGATTATCAAAGTAAAAATCAAATATTTCACTTATTTCATGAATGAGTTAAATTGAATTAATCTATAAATCTATCTAATTAAAGTTTAATTTTCTACTTTGCTTTATAAGTAATTATCTGCAAAAGATTAAATGTTTGTTTGATCAAAAGTTTTCTGTTAAACAAAGAAAACATTATTACCTGAAATTCTATTGTTAATCTTATATATATTTTTGGTTGTTTATTTATTTGTATGTTTGTGTTGAGTAATCTCCTAAATGATAGAAGCTACAACTGCCAAACTTGATATGATTCTTTATGATTGTCTGACTTAAATATCTGGCCTATTTAGTGATTTTTTTTAGAACATTAATTGTTAAACAATTATTAACAATCCAAAAGTTCTATAGATTTCAACAATTTAGTCAATAAATTGCATCAGTTAAATCCTTCAGAGTAATGTTTGACTTCAAGATGCCGCCATAGCACCAATGTGACATCATTATGGCATAATACTTTGGTTAAATCTACATTAGAATTTGATGCAAAAAGCCAATGGATTTCAAATGCTATAATTAATTACTTATATGGCAAAATTATTTTGTTTGAATTTGAGATATCATCACAAGATCCCATAATGCGATCATGATGTAACAAATAGATGATATCATGTAAGCATGCTGATGACATTAATAATAAATTGATAAATGATTGAAAAATGATCATGTAATTTTATATTTTAATAAATTCAGAAAGAACAAATAATTTCTACCAGTTGTAATTCGATTAGTCTGATGATAATACAGATCACTTTGGATATAATGCTATTATTTATTCTGTAAATTCAGATATATCAAAATAAAACTAAAAACTTAAAAACCTAACTACTCTCGTCAGTGTTCAAATAATTATCAAACAAATACTAAGCACACACACACACACACACAGACCAAGATGGCTATCGAATAGCCGAAAACATTTTCAAAATAAATTTGTGGTATTTTCCTACTTTTGTGTTTTTGGTTTATTTGAATATTAGAACAAAACGTCTTTTCTAAGCACTAATAGTAGTCAGTAGACAATGTTCAAATAAAATCAGATTGAAACAAATCAATTAGAAGTACTTTCGGTTATTTATTAACCATCTGAAGATGGTTAATAAAATAACTGAAAATACTTCTAATCGATTTTAAGCTATTAGTGCTTAAAAAAGATGTTTTGTTTAATTTTTGAATAAAAGCAGTGCAAAAAGTAACCTCAATAAAATTAGAAGTTTTTAGACCATTAGAAAATAACTGTAGCTATTGGCTATAATCCAGTTATTTTATAATGTAGGTCATATCTCTACCCTCAAATCTGAGTTATAACTGGATAGCATTGTATAATATTTCAATAAACATGGAGTTTGAAATAACAAATAAAATCAATGCATGAAATAATTTTCCAATTAAAAAATTCTTCTTAGGGACATTACAATAAAGTTGGTAAAATGATCAATTATTGGTAATATTCAATTATAAACAACAAACAAATGGGTTAAACCATTTTACAAATCAATCAAATCGAACAGCCAAACTTCCCCTGGTGGATAAAGTTTTAAGTTATATTTTTTAGAACGATTATTATTTTTTAAATCAAGCTTATGGTGCCACCATCTATTGAGTTAATAATTAATTAATTTTATAATTTCGTACTAAGGTGGCGCCATCTAGTATTTAATGATACCTTAGTACGAAATTATAAAATTAATTAATTATTAACTCAATAGATGGTGGCACTATAGCTTTGATTTAAATAATAATAATCGTTCTAAAAAATATAACTTGAAACTTTATCTACCAGAGGAAGTTTGGCTTGTTAGTTTGATTGATTTGTAAAATTATTGGTAGGTCTAATACACAATATTACAGCTGATAGAGTAAAATATTAATCTGCCTAATTGTTGTAGATGATACTAACACTTGAGCATAACAATTTTTTTATTATTGTTTACTTTCTTCCCTCTTGGTATGTAGCTCTTTCTCTATCAAACACAAAAAACTTTCATCTTGTAGTTAACCAGTCTCATTTATTTTTTGTCATTTATTCTCAATATTAACAACAACATTATGATTTCAATGAAACTCCAAGTAAATCTTTTTTTTAAATTAAAGAATGGAAAAACATATAGAATCATAAGTTTGCAAACTTTCTGGAAATTATGAGGTTATATTAAAGAACAACTGAGATTGTAGAAAAAATCAATATGAAAATAATCAAAATTAATTTTTTCCTAATATACTTTATATAATTTCAAATTATGCCAGGCACATTTACTATACCTGATGACAGCATTGGAAGGCAGTGTTAGGTCTATGAGAGAGCCAAAGTTCATTTATATCACTACGCCGATGATATAGTCACTAAATTTGTCATGATCATACAGTAAATTGCCTTAAAATAATGATAGTTTTGACAAATAAGCTATAACTCCTAATAAAATTTTGATATCAACATGATTTTAACATGTAGTAAATTATCCGCATGTCTATAATTATATTATAGTAGTATTACAATAATAAACGTTCAATTAGACTGCACCAAACACAAACTACAAGTAAAACTACTCAAGAGCCCTTTAGCAGTCAAAAGATTTTTTATTCAGAAGCACTTTCAACGCTCTCGGCATCTTCCTCAGCTGTTACAATCTGACTAACCCTGCTATACTAGAGCAGGAGACCTAACATATAAAACAAACAAGCACGATAAAGATTTAAAAGGCTGGTGTACATCTGGATGTGCTCCCCTTAGCACCTCCTGCCGGCCAAGCAATACATTTGTTACGTGACTTCACTTCCATAATACATTACATATAGAACAAACAACCTTACAAAATTTTACAAATAAATTTTTTTTTTTTTCAGTTAACAAATGTATTGCTTGGCCGGCAGGAGGTGCTAAGGGGAGCACATCCAGATGTACACCAGCCTTTTAAATCTTTATCGTGCTTGTTTGTTTTATATGTTAGGTCTCCTGCTCTAGTATAGCAGGGTTAGTCAGATTGTAACAGCTGAGGAAGATGCCGAGAGCGTTGAAAGTGCTTCTGAATAAAAAATCTTTTGACTGCTAAAGGGCTCTTGAGTAGTTTTACTTGTAGTTTGTGTTTGGTGCAGTCTAATTGAACGTTTATTATTGTAATACTACTATAATATAATATAATAATCATATGATGATCAGATGCACAATGATGTTTTGTTCATTCCAATCGATTCTAACAGTTATAAAATGGCCGAGAGGTGTAATTTTAAGTCATTCTTGAAAGGCTGCATGATTAGCTGTCAAACAAAGTAAATTGAATTGAATGTTTATTTGAAATAGAAAACTTTAAACCCAGAAGTACGATTACATGAAAATAAACATGGTTCTTATTGACGCTATTATCTTTTACTTCAAAATCAACTGTTCCATGCACATTAATACCGTCAGAAAAATTGGTGATACACTACTTCCATAGACTTAATACTGCCTTTGATGCTGTTGTCAAGTGTAATTTTATATATTTTTTTATGAATTTAGGAATAAGAAGTAGAAACACTTGACGACTAGTAATAAGAAGTAGAAACACTTGTATAGCAGTTACAAGTTACTTTAATATAAGATTAAAAATAGTATAATAATAATACCATTGATAGCTATTGAAAAACTGACTAACATAGAGACAGGAAACATAGTTTGTTTATTTTAATTGCATTTTCTCCAACCAGGGTGGATTCATGTAGGCATTCAAATTTATAGCAAATTCCAGAATTTTTTTATGTAATTCATGCTAATTAATTAAAAATATAATTAATAAAAATTGTAATAAAACTTTTTATACATCTATCCATATGTTAATTTTTCAATTAAGTAAAGAAAGAAATTGTAATCTGTAATGTCTCATGATTAGAGGAACATGTTCAGATGCCATGCTATTTATAAACTAATAAATAAACTAACATTCTACAATTGATTTTTATATTGAGGATATAGTATGTTTTCTAACAGAAAAATTTTTGTTTTCTGATATGAATCAGAATATTTTTATTCTAAATATAAGATACTTTTAATCAGAAAACTATTTTGAATTTTTCTATTGTGTTATTTACTAAGTAATAAGATGATTATTTAATTTCAATGTACAGCTCCGGCCAAAATGTTTGTCACCTCACTGGATACATTCAGCTTCCTTACAATACTCGGCTTCAGCATGCATTAGTTTCCTCAATAAAGTTTTGATAATTTTATTCTTTTTCTTAAATAAAATTTTGTTTAATTAAATTGTTTATTTTGCACCCTGTATTATACACTTTTATTCCAAAAATGCTGCAAAATTGAGGCAGCGTTTTTGAACCTGGACAAGCAGGCATTGCGCAGGGCATGTCATCATTTCCGGTGAAGAATCGAGGGCAGTAATGAGACAGAAAGAATTACATCGAAGTAATTTTAATCTAAACAGATCCAAAATTAATGTGCAAATGATAATTTCGATAATTTTAATCTAAAGGGATCCAAAATTAATGTGCAAATGATAATTTTCATCCCAAATTAATGTGCAAATGATAATTTTGATAATTTTATTGTTTTCAAATGATATAATTTTGATAATTTTATTCCCTTTTTAAATAAAATTTTGTTTAATTAAATTGTTTATTTTGTCCAGATTTAGCTGATGCACCCTGTATTATACACTTTTATTCCAAAAATGCTGCAACATTACAAACTAAACTTTTAAAAAACAAAAGCCCAATTGCAGTTAAGTCTATAAAATCAGGATAAATATTTATTTAAAAAACGTTTTTGATCTTCAAATGAGATTCACATCAATTTTCAGTTCTTAGAATGTCAAATATTTTTGTAAAATTGCAATTTTATATTTAAGAATTGCAAAAAAAATAAATGAGTTAGCCTTGTAGACAGATATTTCTGATATCAGTGTTATGTTATTGTGAAGGACAAATTCCATATTTTTCATTAATTTCACAATGTCAATGAAGTATTAAAATTTTTCGTTCTTGAATATAATCTGGAAGACAAGATAACTAAAGAATCAAGATTCAAATAAAAACTAAAAAAATTCTCAATTTTGATGGTGATAATATTGGAATCTTACATAGGCATAAGACAAAATTAAGTTGAAATTTTAAATTGTAAAGAAATAAAATATCAGAAATTGTTTATACAGTATCTGTCTGTTTACTTTAAAATCTATTTTTATATACAGGGTCGTGCAGGTAAATCCGGACAAATTTAACGCACGAATTTTCGCTATTTCTGTTTTGGCGGGAATTTGGCTATACTTGCACGTGACACGGTAGTGACCTTGGTAGAGAGTAGGCATTCACAAAATGGCCGCCAAGTCATCAGCACGTGCAGAGCACGATCGGAAAGTGGCTATACTCGATTCTCTTCGCGCCGGAAAGTCGCCGCGAGAAATAATCGAGTAGTTCGGTTACAAAAAGACGCAGGTTTATGACCCAGCGAAGAAGTTCAGGGAGTCTGAGACGGAGGAAGTTATTCCTGA
>AYEL01052353.1:0-49612 GCA_000484575.1 Olivierus martensii | reverse complement strand
TCCCAATATATATATATACTACTAATAAAACTGGTTATTATAATTCATAAAACATCGCTGCCATTCTTGATATGAAATCTTTTTTCAATTTAATCTTCAAAAATTCATGTTTATGGAAATAAAATTTCATTCTTATCCTCGACGGGAATATATACATAAAAAACCTCTATAAGTAGTTATATGGCGGCAAACAAATACGGTATATTTATATTAGCATATTAGAATTTAAAAAAATAAATCTGTAAATATCATCCTCATAATTACCAATATTCAAAATTTAAAAAATGATATTACAGAGTGTTATTTACTCAATTCATAACTAGAAAGTCTGCGTTGCTTGAAATAGTGAGTGATTAGTCTTTTCAGTTCAGAGCGCTGTAATCGACCCATCTCATTTCATATACCTCACCCCTATTCTTTGTCAGAACGGACACGTCCATTTTTAGCTTCCACTATGCAGATTCGAACTGACAGACTTTATAACCGACCAACTTCTGGTAAGCTCAGCTCTTGCAAAGCTGGTGACAAACTTTTTGGAACGAACTGTACATATTTTTCTTGTTGAATAAACACTGTTTCTTCTTTAAAACAATATTACTTTTTAAAATATATTGAATATTCCAAATTCTGATGGTTGGGGAGCATAACCTCAATTTATAACATTGATCTTATGAAATATTGTATTCTGAATTATAACAGATTTGAATTACGACCATAATTTTTGAATGCAACCCTGTCATAAGTTGGAAATCTTCTGTATTAACATACAAGACATACACTTTAGAATATTTATTAGAATAGTATTAACATACTATTCTAACTATTTTTTGTTACATTTACTACTATTCTAACCTAATTTTTAACAAATCTAATTTATGAATTTTATATAAAATATTTGTGTAAACTGTTACTTCCTACTGCTTTTACTTATACCTCATAGACTAATCAGCACTTTTAGCAACTGCTAAAAGTGCTGATTAGTCTATGAGGTATTTGTACATATCAATTTCTCTGAGCCAAATTCTTTTATCAAAAAATATATGAAAAACTGGCTCTCTAGATTTTTAAATCATCTTTTCTTCTATATCAAATGGATTATTATCTATTATACATGAACTTTGTTATATTTTTTAAATTAATTATTTATTTAACATATTTTAAAAAATCATTGATTTCATTGCATATTTATATTTTTTCAGATTACCTACAAGTTTTGCTCAATTGAATAATTTGTCTGTGCTAGGATTGAATGATGTATCCCTTTCACAGCTTCCACATGATTTTGGAAGGTATTTTGCTAATTATAGGATTTTTTTTTTAATTTACTATCATCATAACTGTTAAGTTGAATCATCTTTTCAATATTTATCAATTCAAATTACTTTCATTCTATCATAAACTAACTTCTATGTTATATTAATACCATATTTACTTATATATATTATATCACATTGACTTAGAATGAGAAATTAACAAAAAATTTATAAATTTTATTATCTTAATATGGGAAAAAATATCTTGCATAAATATAACCCTTCACTAAAAGTGCAGGAATCAATCATTTATTAATATTTTCATATCGTGATCTTGAAAATCATTTCCTGCAAACATCTAATTAATAATAATGATTTTGTTGATGAGTGCTGCACATGTCAATAACTGCCTGTAATTTCAGGCTTACTGGTAATTAAATTTAAATCTAATTAATATGCCAAAAATTAAAATTGTGATATCTTGCTAAATTTTTAACAAAATCTTTTAAAATTTTCAAATTTTTTAGAGTATTCCAACCCTCCTGAATCTCCCTAAGAGGGAAAACTGTAAATGACATTAGATTCACAGTTTCAATATCAAGAAAATTTTCAAATTTTTTAGAGTATTCCAACCCTCCTGAATCTCCCTAAGAGGGAAAACTGTGAATGACATTAGATTCACAGTTTCAATATCAAGATTGAAACTGTTTTTTTGTTGAAACTGTTGAAACTGTTACATTTTTACCACTTCAATTCTGATTTTGAGATCCCAAAATTTTTTCTATTTGGACTCTATAACTCTATTCTGACTCCACAACAGTACCATGTATAAGCTGACATCTCTTTATGCAATCACAGATCAAGCAACTATAGGATCTGGTAGCTGCAAAGGGTCTCATGCTACAGTCAGTATTCTGATATTTCGTTACTACAACTTGTGCTTGTGCTACATGTAACTTTAATTAGTACATATTCTATAATTAGCAGAACTTAGGTAATCACTTTAGATGTACTATAAATTTGAGGGACACAATTTTTTTAATAAATGTAATCTGAGAAAAATTATTAAAAAATATTGTTTAATTGTTAAATTAAACAAGAATTATTAAAAAATTGAAATTTAGGATCTACTGTCTTATATATGTAAAAATCATATGATGCATTACTACCTCTGCTTTGAAATATTGCAACTTTATGGATGGTTTTTTTTTAAAAATTACCAAAACATTCAAATATTGTGATTTTTATTTGTTAAAATAAATATAAGTGGTATTTAAATAAGCTTATATTGGTTATATACATAAAATATGAAATAAATAATGTTGCTCACATCAATCACCTTTAAAATTACAGTCACCTTGAAATTTCTAATTAATATTCACCTAGTGACAAATTATAAATCTGAGTTTCCAATTCATGCTATTCAGTACTGCTAGAAATAAAGAAATACATGGTTTGGAGCACAGAATTAACATTTTCAAGATATGCATAGTTGTTTACAAAATATCTGTTTTTTCCCCCTAAAACAATGTATAGGAACAACAATTTTAACTAACTGCTAATGATAATAATTGAAAATAACATCACTAAACAGCAGTTGAAAATTAATTAGTAAAATGTTTTCAATTGCTATACAACCATCATCAGCATTAAGAACAGAATACAAAAAATTTTTTTAGTTCACTCTTTTTTAAATGAATTAGAAAAATTTTTTGTGTTCTGTTCTGTTAATGCTGATGATGGTTATATAGCAACTGAAAACATTTCATTAAAATTTTAGTTATTATTTTTCATTTTGCTGTTTAGTGCTGTTATTTTCAAATAATTTATAGGAAGTTTTCCCTTTTCATACCCTCAAAAGATTATGAACATGTTTGTATGTTCAGTTTTCTGATTGATTCAAATATTTAATTGAGAAATGATATATGAACTTTGGGGCAGAATTTAAGATAGCATCTGTATCGTATTTTATATTCTAATCTGGATCAGATTTGTATATTGTTGGATAATCTTTATGTAAACATTGTAATATCTATTAAACACAAGATAATGAAAAAATTATATATAATTTAATATATATATTTCATATAACATTAACAAATGTGATTATATTTTAAATCAGATGACTAGAAAGTATCCCACTTTTATTATAATTGATCTATTTTTTATGTCAAAATCATTTTTTATTTTATTAAATCTTCTGTAAGTATTTGAATAAATTATATGAAAGAAAATTTGAGATCTTAGTAAGAGTTGAATACTGTATACCAGTGGTGTGCAAACTATTTTCATTTCTGACCCCCTGATAGACAATAGACATTTTTTTAATCGTCAATGTAGTTAAAGTGAAATTCTTTCTGGGATTTGCACTTATGTGTTTCTGCTTTATTAGAGGTCTGAATAAAACACATAATTTTATGAAACAATAGCTTTATTTATTCATATGGGTATAAATATTTTTTTAATGAAAAATACTTTTAAAAAACTTTTGGATTTGGAATTAGGTATGCTGCCTTATCACATAAGAGATATACTTTATCTGGCAATGGCTACTTGTAGAGCCCATCACAGGCTGGTCAACAAGCATGATGAGGTCAATTGGATAGTTGAAGGATGGGGTTCAATGGGCCAAGCCCAGACCCTTCCTGAAAAACTGGAGGTGTAGGACCCAGACCTCCAGGGGTGGTAAGCCACAGCTTTATCACGCAGCCATCCGGCCAACTTGAAAAAACTTTACATCATAAGAATTCAATGTGATTTATATATTTTATACAGAATAAAATATATAAATTTTATTTATAATGACCTCAAGTATAATTTATATCTGATGTTGTTATAAAGAAAAATTTATTTCAGTAGCTTGAAATAAAAATATTAAGTAACATATCTGTTTAATTTTTTGCTATAGTGAAGTTCTAATTCTCTTTGTAACATATACATATATAAATACTTTATTTAAGGCTTTATAAATTTTACCACCAGGGGCCCCAGCTGGCTTAATGTGCCATTGACTTTATAAAAAGAATATTTTTTTTTTATAAAATTTCTCTGTCTATACACAAGTCAATAAAATATATGTTGTGTGTGTATATATAGGGGCAGTTCGTGTATAGGCACTGTCAGAACTGCAGCACCTCCAATTTTTCTAAATATGTAATGTAAATATATTTATTAATTTATTTATACACAGTATGTTGGAAAAATAATGGAACTTTTTTATAAAAAAAAAAATTATTTATTTTGTCAAAATTATTTCTTTTTATTCAAAATACTTTTCTTCTGCATCAATACACCACTGGGCAAGTTCAACCAATGCTAGCATAGATTTTTTTATGTCAGTTTTTGGAATTGTCTCAATGACCCTCATCACAGCTTCTTGGACTTGTGTAACATTGTCATAAAATGCTTCTTTCATGGCCAGTTTGAGTTTTGGGAACAGGAAATAGTCACGTGGAGATAAATCAGGTGAATACGGAGGATGTTGAAGCACACAGACATGTTTTTTTCGCCAAAAATTCATGAACAGCAACGGTTCTGTGTGGTGGTGCCTTATCGTGCAACAAAAACCAACTTCCCGGCGCTTGATATTTGGCCCTCACTCGAACGATTCTCTTCCACAAATGCTCCATAACACCTAGATAATATTCACCAGTGACATTTTGACCCTGTGGAATGAATTCCCCAAGTACAATACCTTTAGAGTCGTAAAAACAAATTAACATTGTCTTCTCTCGTGACTTCTGGAAACACAATTTTTTTTCAATTTCGGAGAGACTGGGTACTTCCACGTAGCAGTTAGGTGTTTTGTTTGAGGATCGTACTTGAAGCACCAAGTCTCATCACCAGTTACAATCGATTCCAGAAATGTGCAGTTCCATCTGGTTGTTTTAATAAGGTCTTTGAAATGTTCAATGCGAGTGATTTCTTGATCCTCATTCAAGTCGTGAAGAACAAACTGAACAGACTTTCCATTTGTTTAAATCCTTTGTCAAAATTTCATGAATCATGTCTTTGGTCATATTTAATTCCTCCACTATCCATCTCACAGTCGAATTTGCATCGTAGGCGATCATTTCACTCACTCTTTCCACCAACTCATCATGATTTTTGTTTTTTTGGCCAGCCTGGCTTTGGGTTATCTTCCAAAGAATCACAACTGTTCTGAAATCACTTATACCACTTGAACACACATGTACGGGATAAGCAATCATCACCATAAACTTTTTTCATCGATTCAAATGTTGCTGTAAAAGTTTTACCGAGCTTGAAACAAAATTTGATATTAGCTCTTTGCTCCATTGTGTGACAAAAGGTACTGTCACTTTAAGCGCCATAGCTTGACAATTCGTTGACTGATTCTAATGATGGTGGTCTCGTTTGTAAAGGAGATATACAGCTTTCAGATTATATGTTGTTTTAATAGATAATATTAGTAGTTTCCTGTAAATTTAAAAAGTTCCATTATTTTCCAACATACTGTGTATTTGCTTGTAATATTTAGTTTTATCATCAACAATCCTATACAATTTTCTTATTTTATATAAAAAATAATAAAAATTTATCTTGTAGCACTTAGGAGAGAGAAGGATGTTAGCAATACTGTGTTACAAGAATGCTAAATTGCTACTCACGCATGATTGTGCAAACATATGCATGTCATAGTGACATGCATAGATGCAAACTATTAGTGTAAAGTGGCACTGTGGCACTGTCTGTTGCACATTTCCACTGTTGTTTATAAGCAGGTTGTACCAGTAGTAGAGCAGTAGAGTATCACACAAGCATATGCATGTCATAGTGCTGTGCATAGATGCAAGCTATTAGTGTAAAGTGGCATTGTCTGTCGCGCATTTCCACTATAGTTTATAAGCAGGTTGCGCCAGTAGTAGATTGTTTACTACTGGCACAACCTGCTTATAAAGGGATCGTATTTACTCCGTCTCTTTAAATATTTAGACATTTACAATTAATGACACAACATTTCGAATTATACTAAACTGTATAATTTTATCAATAATAAACAATATTTTTTCATGAAACAAAACAAGAAGATATTTTCTTTTTAAGTAATTTTGAATTATACTAAATTATATAATTTTATTGACAATAAATTAATAATTTTTTTTTTTTTTTCGCAGACATTTCCATTTTATCGATCGTCAATTAAAAGACTTAATTTCTTATCGATAATTTATACTAGGAAAAAAAAATATTTTTTTTATTTTTATCATAATTTTGCAATTTTATCCAAATACATATGCATACACAGTACATACAGTGTATATTTCGAAAGTTGCAGCACCCCATAATTTCAACTTGCAAGCTGCCACTGTGTGTGTGTTTGTGTTTGAAATTTGATATTCTGTAAGTAAGAAGTATTGCATTATGATATTGTATTTTAAACATATAGATTAGTCTAACATTGAAATAGTTATTTTAAAAAATAATTTTGAGTATTTTAATAATTATTTAGTAGCATTTCAAATTTACGAAAAATACACAATTAAATTCTTAAATTGTAATTTAAATAGTGATATACTTTACATAATGAGTTTATTATATAATAGAAATTAATGTAATTTTATTTTGTTAGTTTAAGTAACTTAACATCATTAGAACTTCGGGAGAATTTTCTGAAAACATTGCCATCATCCTTTGCTCATTTACATAAATTAGAAAGGCTTGATTTGGGAAGTAATGAATTTGAAGAATTGGTAAGTGAATTGTGTTAAGAAAAGATTATTTAAAATTATATATGATTAAAAAATTTAAGAAAATAAATTTATTTGAATTTAATTATTTTTTACTGGGCCATTTAAAATCGTGAGACAAAATGCACTATTATCATCATAAAATTTAAATTAATTGGAAATTCTTTTGAATATTTTGAGAATATTTTCAATTGTTATACTCAAACTTATAAAAGCAAAATATAAAAATGACCTCATGTGCATTATGTCATTTTCAGGCAGTAGAGTACTTCATTTTCCTATATGTTGTTGATTAATAATTTGTTTTTATTTGAGATCATTCTGCAAGAATACAGAATAACCTTTTATCATAATAATAGATGCATTGTATAAATGTAATTTCATGCCAGTTGATATTTACATTATGTTCTAATGTGTTTATAGATAGTGCTTGAACTATTGAATATTTTGTTATACTTTAAGTTCCTGCTGTACATGGTTTCAAGTTATTTTCTTTCAGAGATATGTAGGTGTGTACTTCTGAAAATGCATAATTCAAAATTATATAAACTAGAAATTACTCGCTCATATAAATGAGTGGAAATATAATCATGTGATTTAATCTAATAATACTGTATATAATGGCAGAAACACCTCTGAACTCGTGTAGGAAATGCAAAAGGTAATCGTAAAATGACACCATTATTATGTTACAGCGCCATCTGCAAATTATATCATAAAATGACACCATTATTATGTTAAAGCGCCATCTGCAAATTATATCATTTTAGAGGAACTACAATTTCAATGTTATTTATATTCTTTAATTTTTAAATAATTATTAACAACAAATAATTTGGGCTGTCGCAGACATCCAAAAATTAGACCTTTTTAAAGATACCCTATTTATAGAAATCAGTACAGCAGTTCAACCGACAAAAGGACATCCAGCCAGCCAGCCACATTTGACTATTAATTATATAAATTAGCAGTTCATGTCTTCATTTTTATTACTTTGTATTTGTAAAATGAAAGTAAAAAAATTAATTAAATAATTTACTTTTTTTTTCCTTTATGATAAATATTAAAATATGGCCTTTGCTAATATTTAAAACAAAAGTTTTGTACAAGTCAAATGTGTATTGTTTATCTTAGATAATTTTCAACTTATAGAGAAATATTCAGAATGAATTTAACCATATAAATAGGATTTGAAAGTAAACGTAGGTAAATCTTTATGCATTTTTAATTTTAGGGATTGATTTCTCTTTTTGTAAAGCCAATATAATTTTTATCTAGTTGCAAAAAATCAATATTATTATAATATTGAATTATGTAAATAATTTGGATTTATTAGTAGATACGTTGGATTTTTATCATTTGAGAATAGACTAAATATATTAAATTTCTGAAAAATAATTTCATGCCAATAATATTTATGATTTTACGAGGTATGACAATTAAATAACTGGACTAGTCTTAAAAATTAGCTTTATTGAAAACATTATACAAATACCTTTTAGTCCCCTTCAACATACTCCCCTTCCCTATCAATACATCACTGCATACGAGTTTGCCACTGTTCAAAGCAGTGCTGCAGGTCATTAAGTGTCACCTTCTTCAGTAAGTCTGCCGTTTTTGCCTTCACCTCTGACATCATGGAATGCTTCACAGAAGATCCTGAACTGATTGAAAAAGTCATCACATGTGACGAAACGTGGATTTTTCAGTACGACCCTGAAACTAAACGACAATCCATGCACTGGAAGACGCCCACATTGCCAAGAGCCAAAATGCTCGAATGAGCAAATCCAAACTGAAGGTCATGCTCATCGTTTTTTTCGATATTAATGGTATCATCATGAGTGAATGGGTACCTCAAGGCCAAATGGTAAACCAGCAGTACTACATTGAAGTCCTGAGAAAGCTTAGAGAAAGAGTGAGGAAGAAAAGGCCAGATCTGTGAAGCAACAACACATGGATTTTGCAACGACCTGGTGCACAATGCGCCATAATAAGATATGCTCTTTTTACCAATGTTTTTCAATTAGACATTATGAATATAATTATAATAATTAATATAATTTTATTTATTTGTAATAGTTATTAAATCTTATTATTTAAAAATTATTAGTGAAGAAAAAATCTATTAAAATGTTAGTTAAAACAGTTTTGTAAAATACTTTTATCATTTCAGATGTTTTTATGGAAACAATTGGAAAATTTATATTTTAGAGACAGAAAATTCTCCATTGAGGTTCATGATGCTCAAAGGTTAGTTATTTAAAATAATTAAATATATTTCAGATTAACTTTATTCTTTTATTATTATTGAGTCAAAATTATAAATTCTGTATATTATTTGAAAAAATGCTTCTATTATCTATACATATTATAAATCTGAAATGCCTGAGCGCGCGTGTGTACTTATAACACAAGAACAACTGAATGGAGTTTTATGAAACAACTTTTGTTTATTATGGGATTTAGGCAGAGAGACCTGAAGATAGGTATTGATTATTAGAAATTTGTTTTTTTTTTTTTTTTTAATTATAATTGGCATAAATTACTTGATAAAAATCAAAGATGGAAGATCAACTTTATTTGAATGACCTCATTGGGTTACAGTGACCACATGACATGTTAGCTAGTTGATATCATTGGATTACTATGATCGCATCCTTGGTAACTGAGCAGTCTCATTGGCTCATAATGGACACGTGATTGTTGTATATGACCATTATAACCCAATGAGACTGCTTTTAATGGCAGATATCGAGTATTGTGTTGTATATTATTTCATAAAATTATTGAACTTCAGATTTCATATTAAAAATTAATGGCAGATATAGAGTATTGTGCTGTATATTATTTTGTTAAATTACTGAACTTAAGATTTCATATTAAAAGGTTTTTAAAGAAAAATTATTGAACTTCAGATTTCATATTAAAAGGTTTTTAAGGTTTTTTCAACTATTGAACTTCAGATTTCAAATTAAAGGTTTTTAAAGTTTTTTTTTTCAAATTATTGAACTTAAGATTTCATATTAAAAGGTTTTTAAGATTTTTTTTTAAATCTTTCTCTCAAATTTTCTATGATTAATACTTAATTACTTTATTTAGCCTAATATACTTTAAGGCTTAGTGACCATGTGGTACTTATGTTAAACTTTGGTTAGGCTTAATGACCATGTGTTATTCGCATTCATGGCTATAAAGAGATATCCAATCTATCTATATACTTAGGCTTAATGACCACGTGTTATTCGTAGCATCTATATATATATATAATATCGATACATATAAATCTAAATACGTGTGCGTGTATGTTCAATTATAAGGCAAGATAAGGGCATTAGGAAATTCAGGCTAAGATAGTCACTATCATTATCACGTGTAGAGAAACAATCCGTCATTGCCATAGCAGCGTAAAATTTTCACTATAAATATATTATATATTAGTTATATTATTAATATAAACTCTTTTGAAAAATAAACTGATAAGTGACAAAAATCTATGGATAATTCTATATAAATATGGATGATCATAAAATTTGTAATCCAAATAGCAGAATTATTAGTTTATTTTATTTTATATTAATTAATGTAAAATGTAATTAATGACAGTTTTTGTTTTTTGTAATGACATCCTCACATGTAAACATTGTTTCATCAATCCACAGAATCCAGTGGAAGAAAGTACAGTGGTGCCTCACAATTCAACATCCTGCAATTGATAGTTGGGTTTGGCAGAATGAGCTTACACACGCATGGAATTGTGTGATATCATTTGTTATTTGTCAGTTCTTGTTGGCTGCTTTGATGTTTGCTATATTGTTGATTTCAATTTTTAATCCAAATGAACCTAATTATCATGCCTTATTTTAACCCTTGAAATCGTAACAGAAATTTTAATGATTTGAACAATTTAAACTAATTTTAGTGCCATCTCATAATTAGATTATTTATTATTTTATTAAACTAATGATTGGCACCATCGATTAATTAATAATTAAACTAGAATTTTTAATTAATTTATCTGGAGAAAGAATCCACCTCGGCCCGGAATCGAACCTGGACCAAGGTGGATCGGGGTGGTCTAGCATAAGATGTTGGATTACTGTTCCAACGTCTTATGCTACATCACCGAGGCCAACAAGATACGAGTGTAACGGGTTAGATTACAGATTTTGTAAAGAGATCAGAAGATACACAAACTTTAAATGTGGAAAAATGTTCAGAAAGTGAAGTTGATATTGTTAAAAAGAAAAAAATGTTCCCATTTTTAATGAACAGTTGGTAAGAAGATATAATTATTAAATGAATGTTATATAGGCTGTATACTTTTTCCTTTTGTTTGATGTATATTATTTTTTAGGAGAAGATATTATTATTAAATGAATGTTATATAGGCTGTATACTTTTTTCTTTCCTTTTGTTTGATGTATATTATTTTATTAGGGTTCTTATATATATATATTTTTTCTTTCTTTATTTTTCGTATTATTAATATTCTTAACACACTCAAATCAACACTAATCAGGGGATTAACCATTTCAAATTACGTAAACCAAAGCAGCCAAACTTCCCTTGGCGGACAAAGTCTATATTAATTTTTTCTACAATTATTTTTGAATTAAAGCTATGATGCCACCATCTGTTGAGTTAATAATTAATTAATTAATTAAAATTAGTTTAAATTGTTCAAATCATTAAAATTTCCGTTACAATTTCAAGGGTTAAAATAAGGCATGATAATTAGGTTCATTTGGATTAAAGTTCTCTTGAAGGTTTGTATTATATAAAAGTTTATGCTTTAATGACTGTGCCGGTCTATGTGTTGCCTGGCTACTGCCAATGAGGGCCCATGGCTAGAAATAGCCCAGTCAGGAATGGATCTATCGACAAAGTCCGATATGGTAAATCTAAAATTGATTCCAAATTAATATAACTGTCTGGAGAATTAATCTGCTCGTTGGCCTCAGTGGTCTAGTGGTAAGACATTGGAACAGTAGTCCAAAGGTCCCTAGTTTGATCCCAGGCCAAGTGGATTTTTTCTCCAGATAAATTAATTAAAAATTCTAGTTTAATTATTAATTAATAGATGGCGCCACTCATTAATTTAATAAAATAATAAATAATCTAATTACAAGATGGTGCTAAAATTAGTTTAAACTGTTCAAATCATTAAAATTTTTGTTATGATTTCAAGGGTTAAAATAAGGCACGATACTTAGGTTCATTTGGATTAAAGTTCCGTTGAAGGTTTGTATTATATAAAAGTTTAATTTTTTAATTCTGCATTTTTCAGAAAATAAAAAAATTTATTCATCTGTACTTATTATTATTTTATTGAGTGAAATTTAAGAATAGGTTCAAAGAGAAGTGAACAGAGAAATAATTCGGAAAAGAAGAAAACTTGCTTGAGCATAGATAATGTGCAGAAAGGTAGAACAATTACAGATATAGCTCAAAAATGTGGCATTCCTAGGACAATTTGGCAATGTTTTTTTATAACAGAGAGATTATGGGTACTAGGGTGTCTGCTGGAGAAATGAAGATTTTTGACAAGAATAGATCTTTAATCAGTGAAGAGATAGAAAAATTGCTTCTCACCTGAATTAGATGAAGAGAGATCCAATAACTCAGGAAATAATCTATGAAAAGGCTAGGTTAATTTTAAAAGAATTGCGAAGAAAACTCCAGGATGTACCTCAGATCAAACTGAGGAATGTAAAGCAAGTTGAGGCTAGTTTCACAGATTCAAAGATAGAACAGGATAAAGAAGACTTTATTCAAACATCTAAGGGGTAATACATTGAGTGTATTGTGTATAAAATAGTGCATTTTGTAATTTAGTGTGTTATACAATAATAAAATATGCATAGTAAAGTAAATAATATAGTGTATCTCTCTTACCCACTAGTTAGGGGAGTGGGATGGGGGTCCAACAACGAATTAATCTATTTTCCATAGTCCTATATGAGAAATATTGTCCTGCAATTCGACATTAGTTCAGCAATGGATTAGTGTCGAATTGCGAGGCACTATTGTATTATCAGAAACTGTAATAGGCACTCATAGTACTCCTGTCTCTATAAGTAGCAGAAGAAGACTTTTCACCTATGTGTCATTGTGGAGAATGGATATTATGATACACATTTAACTGTTGTGCAATTGAAGATTACTGGTTGTTGTCCCCCTATATCAAAGCTAATATAGCATCCTTGACACCTGGTATTCTCACAGAATGTGCATTTCCAGTGTCTACATTTGGCAGTGGTATGACAATACCAGTTTCAGATATTCAAAGATCAAGATGCTAGATAACCTGGGAATCCAGATGGCATTGTGTTGGGTATTGCTGCCCGCATACTATTCTGCTCCCAATGCTGAGCCATAACACTCTCCCAACAGGAGGTACAGATCGCAGTAGTTTTTGTGTTTTTTAGTTATGTTGTACATTGTACAACATAACTAAAAAACACAAAAACAATCAGAAAAGAAGAATTATCTAGCAATGAAGTGAAATGAAATAATTTAATAAATGCAATTTAAGCTAACCTGACACAAATTTTCTTTTTCTTTCTTCAACATTTTATTTGTGATATTGCATAAGTATTTATAATTGATAGTTTAATGCACACATTTGGATTTGCATATCCATCTCATGCTTCATTTTCATACGTGTTAACTTATTCTCGGGTACCTGCAACTCCAGGGAATCAAAAGGATAGCTTGTTTGCTGGAATGCTTTGTCCAATTGAAAAACAGAAAAAAAAAATTTTTTTGATTGGTTTTCAACAAGGAATCACATTGTATGATTATTGTGATGTCAATTCTGACTACCCATATAATGCTGAATAAACGGCTTCTAATTTCATAAGTGAATATAAGGCAGAATCAATAAGACTTTTCATAGGAACTTTTTTTCTTACAAAAGTTCAATGAATCTTTCAATGAATTGATAATTAATTAGTTAATGTATTTTTACCTATATAGCAAAAGATAAACATTTCTAGCAAATTAACATTTTTTTATTTTATTATTACTTTCATAATATATAATTATAATGAAATTTTTTATTTCCCTAATCAAAGTATTTTATTCTAAATATATGTTGAAACTCTTTAATCTGGCATTTTGGAAACTCCTGTGGACTAGCATGTCTTCAAGATTCATTGCTATATCACTCATCCTAAGCCAACTTGAGTGCTGGATAGTTTTGATGTTAAGATTAATAATGTTTCTAATTAACTAATTTTAGTGCAAACTTCATGATTTTTTCATAAATTAATTAATCAATATTTTTGATTATATATGGTACAAATAAATTTTGTTATGAGATTATTTACAATAAAGAATTATAGAAAGTTGCATCTCTTGAAAAATAGAATTAATGGATCCTAATTTTATTAATTATTTTTAAAATTTATCATTAAATTACAGGTGGTCCTCGACTTTCATACAATTTTGTATTTCCTACATATTTAAAAGTACATTTTTATTGATATATATTCCAGAAAGTATACATACTTCTCCTTGTAGCCACTCTCCCCTCCTCTCCATCATTAGTCCCATTCTGTTTCCAATTTGTCTGGGTTCAATCTTTAGTTAGGCTGAGTGTTGTTACGTTGTGTGTTGTCAGTTTATCTGTTTTGGAGAGCATATATCTTATGTATGAAGGGCAATAGAAAAAGATACAGCATGTTACAGAACTCTTTATCAAAAAAAGAAGAAAAAAGTGCAATTCAACTATCTCTTGATAAATTTATAAAGAAAACATAAGATACTGATCAATAAATAATTGTAAAATAAATATTTAGAAAATACTTTTCCATGTTTTTTTACATTGCTCTAATTTTGTACATTTCAGGAGTCAATTAAATATGACAATTAAAAACTGCCTGTAATTTTAATTTAAATAATTTTTATCATTTTTTTAAACTAGTTTTGCTTATAAACAATTTCAATTTTCTTTTAAATATATTATTTTTTTTAACTAAATTTTCTAAAATTTGGCTTATTTATTTATCATAGTTAATATAATAATTTATAAATAATCAACAAAAAAATTAATAAAATGTCAATTTATGATTTCAAAAAATCTCTATATAAATTAAAAATTTATTTATCAAAAAAATTATGCAAATGTTTAATATGTTATTTATAAAAATACATTATTAGCTCAAATATAAGAAATAAAAGTCAATAATATAATAAATAAAAGTCATTATTATAATAATAGTTATATTAGAAGTCACCATATATTTTAATTCTAAAATAAAAATAATTTATATGACTAAAAGTCATATAAATTATTTTTATCTTATTTGTAATCATATTAGAATATATTGGGTTGTTCGGAAAGTAATTTTGTTTTTTTTTTTATGAAAATGAACGACAATTATTTTATAGTATATAAATATTTTATTCAATTATATATTGACCATTTTGGTCCAACACATGTTGCCATCTTTCAGGTAGTAGCATGATTCCATGCTCGTAGAATTTCTGATCTTTGCTTGCAAAAAACTGAATCAAGTGGTTTTTGACGTCCTCATTTGAGCTAAATGTTTTGCCATGTAAAGAATTTTGTAAAGACCAGAACAAATGATAATCGGAGGGTGCCAGATCTGGTGAATATGGTGGGTACAGTAACACATCCCATCCAAGCTGTAACAGCTTCTGGCAAGTCATCAAACTTGTATGAGGTCTGGCGTTATCATGGTGAAACACTACACCTTTTCTGTTAATCAGTTCTGGCCTCTTCTGTTTGATGGAATCACTCAATTTGTCCAGTTGGTGGCAGCACACTTGTGAGTTAATTGTGGAATTATCTGGTAGAAGTTAAAAAAAAAAATAATTCCCTTGAAATCCCACCAAACAGAGAGCATCACTTTTTTTTGATGAATATCTGCTTTCGAAGTGCTTTGAGCTGGTTCATCTCTTCTGCTCCATGATCTCTTGCATTCAAATACAGTCAAACCTCTTTAAGCCGCCACCATCGGTTCGAAGGTCCTCTCTGGCGGTAAAGGAGGGTGGCGGTTTATGGAGGGTTTATGGTAACATGTGAGAAAACATGTATAGACTAGAATGACATTGTTTCATTTAATTAAATTTCATTTGTATCAAAATGCATATACTGTTTTACTGATTAATTGACAATTCCTCTTGAATTAAATGAGGCATTGCAAATACAAAAATCAAACTCAACACTGTGTAAATTTTTTCCACTCTCCTTACCTCACAGAATCTGCTGGTAGGGTTTTTGTTGAGTTTGCCCTTCATAGCTGCAACACCTCAAATGAAATGATAAAAAAATTTGTTCAATTAAATAATAAAGTCATGTTAAAATAAAAACACAACTCAAAAGCCAAATAGTAAGAAAAATTGTTTAATCAAAAACGTTTTCGGCTATCCACGTAGCTTTCCTCAGTTATATTAACTAAAGTAAGAAGTGTACATTAGTCATGTTAAAATAAGTTTTAATTATAAATTTACAAAATTACTACCACATATTCTAACAGCAATCGTTCAATAGGCTAATTGTTTCACTTAAAAAAATTATCCAGTGTGTTCTGCTTCTGTTTAGCTGCACAAAATGAATCAATGCATCTTTCTAGTGATATTATTTTATTAACAGTCTCTCTATCAGTTTTGTCATGCTGTTCAAAGAAACATCTTAATTTGTTTACGCTGTCCCGAGCTTCTTTATAAGATATCTATGGTTCTATTATTTCATCATCATCTGATTCACTATCCTCCATTTCTGTAGGTGGTTTGCTGAGTAGCAGAAGGATTTTTATTTTTATATTCACAAATTAAAATCTTTTCGTGAACATCTAATGTCGTTTTTGACATTTTTCCGAGTAAGAAACAGCAACGATACTCACAACAGTTGATTTATAAAAAACGGTTTAAACTGTTCTTCTTCCGCAAAGTCGAGGTTATGGCACTCCAGTCTTCTATTTTAAACGGTTATTTTGTAAAAATCCGTTTAAAGTTTTGGAATAGCTCATTTTGAAAACAGGGATGTGAATAGTCACAGGTGCGAGATTACAGTCTAATAAATGTTAACAGATAAATTACTTAATTGCCATCTTCTCTAGTGTTTCTATTTGTGTTGGTTGACCTTGCCATTCGATTGTTTTGGCGGTTTAAACAACTGATTTGTCTACTAATGAAATGGTTTTGCCTCCAGAAATGAGTGGCGGTTGGCGATTAGTGAGGTGGCGGTTTATAGAGGGAATTTCATGTTTTAACATAAAGGAGGAGATTTGTTATTGGCTTTCATCAGGCAAATAACGAGGGTGGCGGTTTATAGAGGGGCGGCTTAAAGAGGTTTCACTGTAATATAAAAATTATAAACTAGCACTGTTAATAGATTAACTGATTTATTCAAAATACATCTTTAAACAACAAGCAAAAACATTTTTGACTATTAACAAGCTTTCTTTAGTTACAAATACTTTTAAAAAACATAAATTAGAATGTCAAATATTAATTCTATAATACAAATATTAAATTATAGAAACACTTGTATTAATATACAGTTAAGAACATTTAAAGTCTTCATGATAAAATAAAAATTATAGTGACTTATGTTATTAAATACTGTTAATATTTACTAAAATAAAAATAAAATAATGTTATATCCAAAAATTACATTTCCAAGTTGCACTTATTGTCAATTGATCTAATTTATTAATTATGTTAATATTTTTTGATTTCCTTTTATAAATCACTATATTTTTGACAAATTATTTGGCTTTGTTTCATCAATACCTTTTTATCAGTTTTATGTCTTCCATTTTATCTCCACATTGCATGCTTGCAACAATATCTTCTCTATGTTCTTTAATGTATGTTGAAAGATTTCTTGATATGTAGTCTATGTATATATCTATACTATCTAAATCTTTATTTACAAACTTCTTTGATTCATGTTCCACTGAATTCTACCCCTGTGGATTCCATAATCTGCTCAAACATTTGGAGACACATCATTGCTGCTTATGGGGATTATTTCTGATTTTCCAAATACATCTTACTTTGTGTTATTGCATTTCTCTTTGTAGAGTCAAAATCCGACAGAACATTATTGGTTGCTTTATATACTTATAACTAAAGAATCAATCTGTCAGTTAGTTTTGGTGATCTAGGAGTTAGGATGTTTGAACAGAAACCCAAAGGTCGCCAGTTTGATCTCAGGCCAAGGCAGATTTTTTATTCAGAAAATTAAATTAAAATTTCTAGTTTAATTATTAATTCATCTTTGCTTTAATCATTAGTAAATTAATTAATTATGAGATGGCATTAACTTTAATAAAAATTATTTCCAATTGTTAAAATTTCATTTAAAATTATTCAAGGGATTAATTTAGAGTTCAGGATATATTTGGTATTTCCCTTGAAATTAGGTTTATTTGTTAAATTAAAACTCTGATATTTAAAATACTAGTAGCAGTATGCAGATATTTTTAATATAAATTAAGATTTGTTATTATTTAGAAATTAATATTTTTGTCTTAATAATGCTATTACAGAAATTTTGGAACTGATTTAAAAAGTTATTTGTTAAGTTCACTTGTAAATGTGATGTAAATATTTTCTATGAATTTTTTTATTGTTCATTTTCTTGTTTGATAATTTCATTATTTATTTATTTGCTAATTATATGCTTGTTATTTAGATTTTAACATTTCTGCAAACTATAAGTTATGGATATTTATATTATATTTTTGATTCCCTTCCTTGTATTAGAAAATCTAGTATCAGCAAATTAATGAATTCTAAGTGCAAAGTTTCCTCTTAGTTAGACTCACTATTAATTGAATTGAAATGGAAACTTTACAAATTATCAATTATTTTTAAGATATCTAATAATCTTAAATAGTTATACTTATTACTTTTTGATAAGAGTTTGCTTCATAATTATATTATTACTGTAATCAAACTTTTTATATATTATAAAATTTACTTCTATTAAATTTTTACCATGAAAGGCATTGTAGAAAACTGTTCTGCTATTTTCATGAGCACTAGATCCACCAATATCCCATAATTCAAGAAAATATGTTTTTTGTGAAGGTGTGCCTTCTTTATATTCATGGAGCTATAAATATAATATTTTTAAATTTTAGAATTATAAACTAGTTTAAATTATAGGAAATTCTAAAAAATTCAAGTATATTTTATATTATAAAAAAAATAGGAAAAATAATCAAAGCACTGTGTAGCAGAAATACATTTATTTATATTCGATTCAAAATGTTTTTGACCATATTTTGATCATCGTCAGCAAAAATCATTAAAATGTACTTACATAGAACAATAGAATAATTATAGAACAGAATAGTGCATACAGGTTTAAATTTAAGAAGATAAGATTATAATCAATTCCTCCTATTATTATGTATAAACATATTTTACATATAATTTTATATTTTATAATATAATTATAGTCCAATTATAATATATACAGTAAAACCTGTCTAAGCTGAACACTGTACAAGCGAGAAACTCGCTCAACATGGAAAATATTTTTATTCCCAAACAACTTGCATAGAAATATCAAAGAAAATATCTGTATAATGCAGAAACTGTTTAACATGGAAATGAAAAGCATCTTAAAATTTCACTGAATAAAAAAACACCTGTATAAGTTAATAAAATAATAATTTTTTCCATCTTATAAAGGAAAAAGTAGTTTTGATTTTGAAACCATTGGACAACTTGAACAAGGAATGGAAGAATTTTCTGAAGCATAGCATCTTGATGGAATTCAGACATTTACAGGACAGCTTGAAGACATTAGTATGCAGATAAATGCTGAAGAATATGTCAACATTGATAAAAACTTTTTAATAGAGGCAGGTTATCAAACTATGAGTGATTTGATCCAGTCAAGAAGAGAAGAAAATTCTATAAATGAAGAAGACAAGACGGCAATGAAAAAGAATTGGGAAGAGAGTTTCCAGAAACAGAAAAAATAAGAAATTTTGCTAAATGCTACAAATAAATTGGCTGTGTTAGAAGAATTTTCTGAACATCTCAATTGTATGCAAATTTACTGGAAAATTTTTGACAAGGAATGAAAGAATTTTCTGAAGTATTGCACATTGATGGAATTTAGACATTTATAGGAGAGCTTGAAGATAAATGCTGAAGATTATGTCAACATTGATAAAAATTTTTTAAAGAAATAGGTTACTAAACTATGAGTGATTTGATCCAGTCAAGAGGAGAAGAAAATTTTATAATTGAAGAAGACGGCAGTGAAAAAGGATTGGGAAGAGACATTCCAGAAACAGAAAGACTAAGAAATTTTGCTAATGCTACGAATAAATTGGCTGTGTTAGAAAAATTTTCTGAGCATTTCAGTTGCATACAAATCACTGGAAAACTTTTTCAATTATGGAAAGAGAAACATGTTTAAATAAATATGTAAAACAAAAAACTTGACAAAATGTGGAAAAGAAACTTTTGTAATTTTTGTACTTAATACAAATACTATATATAATAATTGAATTACTGAAAACTGAAGAGTGAAATTTTAAAATAAAACTTGTAGACTACTTGTTGAAGAAAAACCAAAAACTCTTGACAAAATGTGGAAAAGAAACTTTTGTAATTTTTGTACTTAATACTAATAATATAGCCTATATAAGAACTGAATTACTGAATACTGAAGAACTGAAGAGTGAAAGTTTAAAATAAAACTTGTTAGTCCTACTTGTTATATGTTTTCTAATACATTATATGTCCAGTTTATTTGCTTTTCAAAAATACCCTATGCCAGTGGTTTCCAAATTTTTTGTATCTGCACCCCCTCATTTTCATAACAATCTAATGTTATAAATACTTTTTATGTGCAATTTAATACTACAAAACAACATATTATATTTTGTATAAATAAAGTTCTTATACATAAAAAATATTTATTTAAAGTGTAATAATTTTTAATATAATTAAACAAATCATAATACTTTTCACTGTTAACTGCTAAAACTCTTCACACTAATTTCCCAATACAACTAGCATTTCTTGCAGTTGTACTTATATTTATTAGCTTAAATGTACAAACGTTTTTGGTGTCCTTGGTTCAAATCGGTTAGTTGATAGAATGTATCTGAAAAGGGTGTAGAGACACCGAAAACGTTTGTACATTTAAGCTAATAAATATAAGTGTAACTTATATTTATTAGCTTACTTCAAGAAGTGCTAGTTGTATTGGGAAATTAAACAAATCTTATAGAAAAAAAAGGAAAAATAGAATATATGTTTAATACAGCTTAATATTTAATGCGATGGGTGGATTTGTTTTTCAGACAAATTCTCTCAAATCAGGGTGTCATTGAAGATATCGCTACTTGCAAATTATTTTCAATCACTAAATGAGATTGATATTTTGTCTTTAAAACAACTATAGCAAAAAGTTTCTGGGTACATGGATTTATGTATAACGAGTATTATCAAAAACTGCTCTTAAAGGTGTCCAACTTGGTAAAGTTTAACTACAAGCACTGCAAAGTCGCAAATTTGAACAAATGTCAATAACAATAATTATAAGCTAAACCTAACAGCTAGCGACTCTGCAAATTCCAGAGTTCTGCCTGAGCTCAGTTGCGTGTGGTTACTCGTGGTTCGGCAGTACTTCTTTGAACAGGACTGATCCCAGGAGAGGTTTGGGTCGTTGGATGCTGAGGACGAGGGGCTCCGGGTTGTCTACAGAGCGTGTATCTTGATATGGCTTGAATTGCTTCATCGATAGTTGGGAAATACTGATTTTCGCAATACTCCTGCATACCCAAGGGCAATTGGGAGATCATGCATTGGATTATGTCCTCGTCTGGAGCTTGGGGTTTCCATTTTCTGTATAGCCGTACAGTTTCTAACAGGAAACCTTCCACATTTCCACTACCATTGTAAGTCCTGTTAAGGGCTTGCTTAGTCCTGGATATTCGTCTAGTTGTGGAGCAAACAATGCAATTAGGCAATGTTTAAAGTGAGCCCAGACTCTAGCGTCTCTCCTGGTTCTGCCTTTGACCTTCCACCACTTGGCTGGATTTCATCTAAGTTGTGCGGCAGCGATGTCCACCCATTTTTCTTGGGGTATTTATTGGGTGATAAAATATTGTTCCATTTCATCAAAGAAATCAGTGATAATTATCTTACCGTCGTCTTTAGGTACAGGTGGTGGTGGAGCAGTTACAACCACAATTCGTTGGGAGAGAGATGAGGGATCTGGCCGAGGCGGGACGATGGGTGGACTTCTAAGACTTTGTTCCAGATTGTCCGGTCGGTACCCTTCTATAACTGGTGTGTCAGACATACGTCGTTCCCATGTAGGTGGGTCTGGGAATCTTTGTTCTGGGGTGGATGGAATATAGTCTCTGGCTAATGTAACAACAATTGGTCGGGAGAGGGAAGAGATGTCTGGTCGAGGTGGGACGATGGGCGGACTTCTAAAACTTCGTTCCGGAGTGTCCGGTCGGTAATCTCCTATGACTGGTGCATCAGACATACGTTGTTCCCGTATAGATGGGTCCGGGAATCTTCGTTCCGAGGTGGACTGACTATAGCTTCCGACATTTATCAGAGCTACCATATTATCCCAAGTAGCAAGAGGAACAGTAATTGTAGTTGCAGCCATCGTACTATAGAGGTGATTAAGCTTAATAAAATTGGAAAGTGATAATTACCACAATTGAACAAAAAGACAACCACCAATGAACTTATCAAACCAATTCAAAACTTAACACTACCACAATTGGTAGTCCCTGTTCGGACGCCAATTCCATATTATCCCAAGTGGCAAGAGAAACAGTAATTGTACTTACAGGAACAGCCATAGTACCGGTACTAAAAAAGTGATTAAGTTTAGTAAAATTGTAAAGTGACAATTACCACAATTGAACAAAAAGACAACCACTAAATGAACTTATCAAACCAAATCAAAACCTAACACTACTTGGTAGTCCCTGTTCGGGCGCCAATTGCAAAGTCGCGGATTAGGACGACTGTTAATACTAATAACTATAAGCTAAACCTAACGGCTAGCGACTCTGCAAATTCCAGAGTTCTGCAAATTCCAGAGCTCAGGTCTTTTTCTAAATGCTAACTTAATACTAAGTAACTATAGTTCTGCCTGAGCTCAGGTCTTTAAGTTCTAACTTAATACTAAAGAATATCTAACACACTAAGTTCTAACTTAATACTAAGTAATTATAAAACAATCTAACACAAGGTAAACGTCTAACTGACGAAACGAAACTAAATATCGGAACTTACACTGAAAGTGATTAAGTGTTAGCAGTAAAAAAGGAAGAAAAAACTAAGTTAGAACTTACACCAATAAATTGAAGAGAATACTCAAAAAAGTTAGATAATAAGAAAATATAAATTTATTAGACTGAAAAACACTTACAAAATGTTAATAAAAGCTTTATTTAAACAAAATGAAGCACAATGACATAAACAACAAAACTTATTTAATCCAATTCAAATATCCAAAATCCACAAGAAACAAAATTTAAATAAAGTTAACTTTCTCACAGCACTATAAAGAAGTCCAGGAACGATTCTTTAAATAATCTTTTTTATTTAGAGTAACGTTGTTCTAAGAGTTGAAGAGGGATAATATAAGGCCAAAAACGTTACTCTAAATAAAAAATATTATTTAAAGAATCGTTCCTGGACTGCTTTATAGTGCTTGTAGTTAAACTTTACCACGGATTTATGTATTATAACCCATTTGCTGATTCATTTTTTCCCATAACAATTTGAATTTATTTTTCGTTTTTTGTCTGGAAAATATTATTGTTAATCATTACGCACCTCCTTGGAATAGACTCGCACTCTCCTAGTGGAGCACGCCCCACAGTTTAGAAAACACTGCCCTATGCATTTTATTATATAAGCTAATACAGTAATTTGGTGCTATATTTTATTTATATACACTAATATTTCAGAGATACATAATAGATGGGATTGGGAAGCATAACATAAGTCAGGTTACTTACAGATTCCCAAATCTAATTTCAGGCAGATATGTATTAGGTTCTTAACTGGCTATTTATCATCAAGAAAACAACAAATTAGAAAAGTTTATAATATGTAGTTGTAATTAAAGACTCTTAGTTAATAACTCAACAAATGAAATAAGCAAACAAGTGAACAAGGCGGCAGGATGAGAAATTACATATCTCCAAATTTATGTAAATGAGATTTACATAAGTCAGGGTATTACTGTATTACCAAAATATATACTATTGCAATAACAATTTATTGTAAATGCATTGAATGTCATTTTTTTTAATGAAACCTGTATAAGCCAGAAAACTGTCAAAGGTGGAAAAATTTTCTGGTCCCTTGAGATTTCAGCTTAAACAGTTTTTACAGTATATCATAATTAATTAAATAATACATGTATAATGGATAGAGTTAGAACATTGCATGATACGTAGATTTATAAATTATTAGCCAGCAGCCAAGCATTTGATAGTTGATTACCCAAATTTATCATTAATTACATTTCTTCAATCTTTCCGTGATCATTAAGGCTTCCACAAAATGGACATCTTGTATAAAATTAATTTCTTTAGAATTTTGGTGTTATTCCAATTGATTATTAAGTCATATTCATAAGCTCGGGTTGTGAGAGCTGTGTTACTTTTACCGAATTTTATGTTCTATGTTCTATTAGACGGTCTTCTAGATTTCTGCCTGTGACGTCAATGTACCCCTCTCTTCTATCTTTGTCTTTGTTGAAAATTGGGATGCAGTATACACCAGATCTTTTCCCTTCATCATATTTGGTTTTATCATACTTTATCATACATAAGGAATGATAAAACCAAAGCACAGTTTAGCAAATTATAATATTTTGAAATTTAAATATTGAATTGCTAAATTTTAAAAATTTTACATTTCAAGTAATGATATCTTTAGTCAATCCCATTATGTACACGATAACATGTTTGTGCACATTTTTTCTGATTCCTTATTTCCTCATTTCATTCTTTTGTTAGAATTTCTATTAAATTTTAGCATGAAGTGATTAACAATAGCTAAAAAGGGACACCTTTTAGCTACTTTTACTGCAGATTCAATAGAGAGAGAGAAACTCCAATTAGGAATAAATGATAGTTTTTGATGATATGTGACCTGAAATAGGACAGATAAGTGCAACTTAGCTATATGCAAAAATTTTCTTCAATGCTCTACATTGAAATACATGTTAAAAGTTCTTGTTTTGTGCATTCTAAATTTACACAATCATTTCCAGGAATTATTTGTTGCATAAAATGGTTCTTAGCAAATTACACAAATTAGATATATTTTAATATACTGCATTTCTTTATAATTATTAATAATATTTTATAACCAAATTAAATATCAAAATATCTTACTTTAACTTCAATGGAGCATCCAACTGTCCAATAAGGTGTTTTAATTGGGACTTGATGAGAAATGAGATTCACCAAAGATGATTTCCCCACACCTTACAGAAATAAAATAATAATAATAATCAAATATTGTTAATAAGTTTTCTGCAGATTTATAACGATTAAAATAAATAATAAAGATGCTTCTATTAAAAATTTTCTTTAACAGAACTAACATTTTACTGTCTTTCATAATCACTTATATCAATTATAGTTAACACATCAAAATTAAATATTCAAATTGAAAATAAAATTAACAAATATATTAAAAAATAACTTTTGACAATTCCTGCTTTTTAGTAATACTTTCTTAAGAATTATTCAGCTCTTTTAATAGGATAAACTTTTATTAGTAAAAAGTTTGTGACCTTTCTTTGAGGTCCTCATCATTACAAAAACACTTTTCATACAAATATTCTAGAACAGAACACAACTAGTTCTATATTAAAAAATACAGTAGATTCCCAATTATCTGGGTTAGGGATTAACAAGGTTACTTCACAATCTGGAAATGATATTTAATTATCCACGTTTTATCTTAGATGCAATATCTGAAAGATTTCTAAATGCTACAGATTCATTTCTTTATCTTAGATAATTAGTGATCAAAATTATTAATCAAATTAAAGTTTACCAATATTGCAATAATTTCTTACTGCATAAACAAATTTCTTTTATTTTGTTTTTCAATAAAGTATAGAATATTTGAATATATGTACAAATGTAATTTATTTATTTTTAATATTAAATACATATTGTCCAATTTGGATATTTTATATATTTTTTGAATATTTTACAAATTATCTGGGGAAATTAATTTCCAGATTACCCCAGTTAATTAAGAGTATACTATATTAAACATTAATTCTCAAGTATTGATGTATTATTTTTATAAAATAATATATGCAACTTATGAGACTCAAAAATAGTGAATAGTCTATATTATCTAATTTTAAATTCTAAATAGATAGATATATTTATTGAAATTTCTCTATTTAGAAAAGAAGCATCGAGCAAAGACATTAAAGATAACTAAAGAAAGCCTTTAGAACATAAACTTAAAGACAAAAAGAAATATACATATGATAATTGATTAATATATACTGATATATATTAACCAGATATATAAAAAAAATATATATACACCTTATTTTGTTTAGGTAAAATATAATTTTGATATAATTAAAGCATTTCTGTATCAATGATATGTAATTGAAATATGAATGGTACAATCTATATTAGGGCTGTCCAAAAGGTGGCCTACCAAGCCATTTTGTGCGGCCCATGAGGCTTTCATGATTTGTGATATAATATTACTTTTTTTTTTTTCACTTTTATTTATTACTTTTTTAAGAGATTAATAAAAAGAACCCTAAAATTGAATTATATTAACTCAATTCACTTTTATTTATTACTTTTTTAAGAGATTAATAAAAAGAATCCTAAGATTGAATTATATTAACTCAATTAATTAATTTTTCTTAATTATTAGAAATTATTTAATGATCAACAAGCTATCGATGGCATCACTTTTTATAAGACTTTCAATCACATCAATTTTAGTTTTAGTTATTTCAGTTTAAAGTTTTGAATTGTGACTGTATTTCAGTTGTTTTTTGGTTTCTAACACTCACCATTTCAGTGACTGTGTGACCATTGTTGTGAAATTCTGTTTTAATTTTATTTTATTGCTCAATTTAATTAATTTTATTTTACCATGAGTTCGTTGCATTTGTGAAATGAGTGAGAAAAAAACGTTATTTTACCACAGTTGGTTGGCATTTGTGAAATGAGTGAGAAAAAACGTAAAATAGAAAATGAAAATCTAGTCAAATGAGTGAGAAAAAAACGTTAAAATAGAAAATGAAAATCGAGTATATTAGTAGCAGTGGGGAAAATGACTTTTTCATAACAAATAACATGGATAAACTGCTTTGTTTAACGAACATTTTCCTAATTTTTGTGATTTTAGTCAGAAAGTAATCTCAACATTTGGTAGTACTTATTTGTGTGAAAGTGCATTTTCTAGCATGAAGATAGTTAAGAATCAATTTAGAACCTGCCTTGGAAGATTCTTCTTTAACAGGAATGGATGTAAATATCCAGCCCTTGTAAATGCGGTTGTCTGCCCTCACTTATCATATTAAATAGGTACATAAAAAATATAAAAATAGCTATATAAAACTGTTTTTTTTTTTTGGTCAACAGATGACTTTCCACTCAGTAAGAGTACTAGTGGCGGGGCAAAACAAGCTCTTCCACAGGCTGCCCACCCCTGCGGAGGGGTCAACCGGATTGTAGAGGATGGGGATCAACGGGTGGAAATTTTATGATAAATATTTTCAAGGAGTGTGACCTGATATTTGAACCCAAGTCCTCCAGAATGGAAAGCTGAAGCGTTTCCACGCAGCCAATCCGGCCAATGTTATGTAACTGTTTATAATTTTTTGTTAACATGTTTATTGGATGCAATCTGGTAAATATAATTTTGTTATAAGGTTTGTAGATATTTTTTAACTGTTTATATTTTATAACTTTTTGTTAACATGTAACATATTATTGGATGCAATCTGGGTAAATATAATTTTGTAATAAGGTTTACTAATCTGGAAATAAAATTGATTTCCAAAAAAAGTTATATTTATGCGTTCCATTTGTTGAGACAATAGCGTATCAAGTACCAAAGCCCCCCTTTTTTGTAATTGTGGCTCTCCATATCTCTAGTAAACACGGCTATGGCCCTCGGATTCGTTATAATTGGACAGCCTTAATCTATATTTAAACTGAATAGTTCTTGTTTCAATTTTTAAGGAATACATTTACCAATTGTACATATCTTAAGATTGGATAAAGCTTAAAAATTCCAGTGCATTATATTTTATTACTTTGATTCAGTTAAACTGCTTCCTATGGTATTAACTAAATATTTTGTATAATATTTTGATTACTGAATAATGGAAACTTGATGAAATAATACTTTTTTTGTATAGGAAAATATGAGAGAATCTGTAATTTATCAAATATTAAATATTTTATACAAACTATATTGATAACAAAAGTCCCAAACAGGTGAAACATGTATGTTATTTTTAACAAATACACAGGTCCGGGACCACTATCAAAAGTACAGGAAGTAAAAGAAAACAACTTACCTTCTTTATAGTGAAGCCCCCATATACGGCCCTTATAGTGCCATGGCTCATTTGTATAAGAGCAAGGTCATAACAGCTTACCACGAGCAGCCGACCCAGAAGGGCGGAGGCAGCTCGGGAGTGCTGGAGGTTGATTTGAATCAACCTCAGGTCCATATCATTACAGGTACCTAAGTGGGCAAAGTTCCATGTCCTCCCCGTTGACTGGGTGTCGGAAGGACCAGTGGTACTCCCGGAAGCCTGATCCCTATCAGGGAGCCCGACCAGTTCATGTCCTTTTTCAGGAACAATCACCGAAGCTATCGGTCTCCCAGACCTGGAGTTATGATCCGAGAGTACCTTAAAAGTCCCTTGATCGACCCCAGAGAAAGCCTTAAAGTTGGCTGCCTTGATGGCCTTTGCCGAAGCAAGATCGACCAACAGGATAAAACGTTGTCCTACTTGATGGCCTTTGCCAAAGCAAGATCAACCATCAGGATAAAACGCTGTCCCTTAGTGTCCTGACTACGACCCAAGACTCTCCAGTGCTGTCTTAAACCCCGGATTGAAAACTTGAAGTTAAGTAAAAGGTTGGCGCACGCCCTGCGTATGTGTGTCCGCAGTGCGATAGGCCATCTTCACAGGCTTGGGCAAGTTCTTCGCAGGAATAACCCTTAAACGAATCCCCTGTCCAAGAATACACTCATCCAAGAGCCGAGTAAGCCATTGACAGGTGAATTCATTTATACAAGTATAAATGAGTGCACCATTGTCCAAGGTATACCCTTTAAGTAGTGGCAAGGTCTCCCCAGAAGGAATTTCATCTACGCCACTCAGGATCTTATCTAAAATAAGGTCTATATCAGCAGTCACCATCTTGGAGTCTGGGAAACCCTCCTTGATGATGGCTAACTGAAAAGAAGCTACAGCTTCCTCATAAGTTCCAGGTCGAGAGCCCTGGGATCGCTTAGAAGGTCTCACCTGAAGGGGTGAGAAGAGGGGTGGACAGTTGAGATCTGGTCCTCTTGCTAACACCAGGGGTGTCAGCAGGAGAGCCAGACAAAGAAGCTATTTGGGAAGTACCTAGCGGTAGCTGAGAGCCACCTGCATCAGCAGCTTTCCTCTTAGCCCTCCACTGCTTTCATCTAGCCGCACCAGACAAACGCGTCTTCCGCGGACTAGATTCACTCCCGGAGGCATGAGTAACACCAAGATCCTGCACCGTCACCCCACCAACCGGAGGCACATCAGTGACCCCGGCACCCCCAAATGAGGTACCAGTGCCACCACTCCCGCGATGAGACGAAGAAGTAGATTCCCGAGAAAAAGATTTAGAATTTTGACCGTCCATGCCAAAAAGAAATACTGTGGGAGATGCGAAAAGTCACCGCCCGGTTATCCCCCAATATGGGCGTAAGGCTAACTATGACAGGGTTTCACCTGGTGCCCTGAAGGGATCGTTAATGACACTACATTTTTTACTACCCCAGTGCCACTCAACTCTTAGCATGATGCATTACACTTTAGTTTGGGTAGAGCGCTCTCTTAGTCTGGCCCCTTACCTTCGACCTGTCCGGCATGGGAGACCGTACCAGTAGGAAAGCTACCGCCGGCATAGCTCTCAGGATCATTGGAACATGCAAGCTCCCTCACCATGACAAGGTGGAGACGCCATCGAGGGATCCCAAGATAGGTGATTGATGCATTTCTTATTTCATTAATTGCAACAAAATTTCTTTTGCACATTTTATTTTGCTTTCATTTATAACTAATCTTATTATTTGAATATGTTGTATGCTTTGAATAATGATTGCTATTACAAAAATCCTGATTATTATTGCTATTTCCATCTGACATAATGATGATTTGTTTCTTCAAATTAGACAATGAAAAGTTTAGCATCAATTGTAAACTCATCCAGATCTCATACTACTATAGTTATCAAAAATGAAAAATTCATGAAATAAAGAAAAGGTATTGTTTTATTATGATAAAATATAAAATAAAAAGCATATACTGTATTGCATGGCATCTGCTATTTTAGATCATACTGCATTGTCAGTTTTAGAATGAAAATTTTATTGATTAAATTTTTTCAGATGGATAGTAAAATTGATTGTACATTATAGCCAAAATTTGTTAAATAAAATGCATTAAGCAGGATATACCCTGGTAGTTTCCAAATAGTTCTCACCTTATGAGTCAGTTCATTCTTGGAGTGGACTCCTAAAGTAAAAACTTGTAAACCAAGAATCAATTTCCAAAAGACATAATGTTAAAATCAGGAATTCTGTTCTCAGAAATGCAGTTTGGCCACAATAAAATTAAGATCAACAAAATCAGTAGTGTATGATTAAACAATGTTTTATTTATTTAAGGAAAGAAAAACATAACTTTTAAAATCAAGAAAATTATAATAGAGAAATTATTTATTAATGTCTTAAGTAAATATTCTCCATCCTAATTCTGCATTTATCCAATAAGAAATATCGAGATATACCCTGGTAGTTTCCAAATAGTTCTCACCTTATGAGTCAGTTCATTCTTGGAGTAGACTCCTAAAGTAAAAACTTGTAAACCAAGAATCAATTTCCAAAAGATATAATGTTAAAATCAGGAATTCTGTTCTCAGAAATACAGATATACCCTGGTAGTTTCCAAATAGTTCTCACCTTATGAGTCAGTTCATTCTTGGAGTGGACTCCTAAAGTAAAAACTTGTAAACCAAGAATCAATTTCCAAAAGACATAATGTTAAAATCAGGAATTCTGTTCTCAGAAATGCAGTTTGGCCACAATAAAATTAAGATCAACAAAATCAGTAGTGTATGATTAAACAATGTTTTATTTATTTAAGGAAAGAAAAACATAACTTTTAAAATCAAGAAAATTATAATAGAGAAATTATTTATTAATGTCTTAAGTAAATATTCTCCATCCTAATTCTGCATTTATCCAATAAGAAATATCGATACACAAGCACTAAATGCAGTAACTAAATTTATTCTAAAACAAAGCTTAATACATCAAGAATAAACATTTTCAGTCCATGTTGGATCCTCTTGAGCTTTCTAATGGAATATGATTTAAAAATCAAAATTTGAAACATGTTGTGTCAAAAAAGACACAATAAAAAATTCATGAAGTAAAGTAACTTGTATTTTTTTTTATTTTGAACCTTAAAACGTTTTTCAGAGAGTAACAGAAAATAAATTATTTATAAGAAATAAATATAACAGTAATATCAACATTAATTGTTCATAACATGTAAGTAATCCTATAATTCCAATGAGAGCATCAACATGATATTATGGAAGCATCTTTGAATATAGATGTAGCTAAGAGATTTTTATGAATACAGTCTGGATATAGATTGGATAGAGCCAAAGTTATAAAAACAGGTTTTGAGCAGAAAGAAAATTGCATGCAAATGTCATTATGAACAGATTTGTATGTCATTATGTAATGCATGAATTTATGTTATTACATATACATTATGAACAATTGAAAAGTGTGATCCCAAAATGTGCTCAGTCCATTTTTGTTAATTTTCAGAAGCAAAATATGAACTGAGAAAGATTTCTATTTGAATGGATTATCTACTACCAGATATTTGTTTCTATTCATATACATGCACTTCTCAGTAAAATCTTGAAATCAATCATCATTAATTTTTAAATACACGACTAAATATGACTGGTGTTTAATGGAAACTCGCTAAGTCCAAGGACTGAACTTGTTTTCAATATACTTCATTCTTCATTACAGGAAAAACTAAATTTATTTTGATTTAAGTATTAAAATTCAGTAGTGAAAAGTAAATGTTGGAACCCATGAGTACAATGCACTCATGGGGAAGTTCAAACATTAATTACTTCATGGGAAGTTCTGGGGCCTTCCCCATGTGTACATTATACTCATGGGAAAGGCCCCAGAATATTTATTTAATCATTCCAAATTAGGAACTACTGAAATTCAGAAAAATAATTTTCCTTTTAACTATAGATAAAAAACTAGAAACTTAAACTTTTAATGTTATGATTTCACTAACATGAAAATTAATAACCAATATAACAATTTTACCTTTAATAAACATGACAAAAATTCCCATAAAAAATTTATTGCCAACAGTAATAGCAGTTTGTTTTTTACTGCCCTGCTGGCAGGATTAGGAAAACGCTCTGCTCATGTGCAAAGGACTGAGCGAGTTTTCATCATTATTGCTCTCTGGACTGAGCAAATTTTCAAAAGCAAAGCAGGATTCAAGTGTCCTGTACACATTGATTGGCATGATGTTGGGAACAAACTTGCCTTTAATAAGATAGATGACTTCAATAAGAGTATGTATTTGCATCAATTAAAAAAATGACCAAAATGGACTGAATGTGTTTTGGAATCATACTCTTCAATTAATATTGATATTACTGTTATATTTATAAATGTATCTATATTTAGTATTTTGACTGCAATATTTTTGTTATAAATAATTTTTCTATTACTCTCTGAAATATTTATAAACTTTTATGTAAATAATGATACAATAAATAGAATGATGTTTTGAATTTTGATTTTTAAATTGCATTCCATTAGAAGCTGAAGAGGATCCAATATGGATTGAAAATATTTCTTTTTAATGTTTTAAGCATTGTTTATTTTAGAATAAATTTAATTACTGCATTTACTGCTTGTATATTGATATTTTATTATTAATATCATATGAATGTAAAAAAAATTTTTTTCCATCAACAAAAGATTAGATGAGCACAGTGAATACAATATTTTTTGCAATGAAGTATATCTAATAGTTAACTATTATCATAAAATAAGAAAAATTTCAAAATTCAAAATTTTTAATTAAATATTATTTAGTTTAAATTTTTCCTGCTTAGGATTATTTCAGATATTACTTTTGAATGCAAACTTTGTAAAATACTAGAAATGTTTCCAACATTTGCATGATTAATTTTTCAAAATACAGATGGTACCTGACTTCTGTAAGTAGATCATTCTTCAAAACTCTACATAAATTGAATTGTACATATGTTAGAGCATATCTTATATAATATTGGCTGCGTTCAGCAGACTCAACTGTTGTGGAACAGTTGAGAGATTTTCTGCTGAACGCGTCTTCAAGGTAGCGGACTATCGGAACTTATTGAGTGAGTGACGTCACGTTTGGTAGCGGATTTTCATTTACGCTACTATCCAACATGTTGAGTTATTTCAAGATGGCTGCACCCTGGATGTTATTAATCCAAAGGAACAAATGATAATATATAAAGTATACGATGTTTATAACTGGCTTCGTTTTCTTCAGTGGTTTTCTTTCAATAATCGCGCCCCCTGTTATAGTACGTTTCACGAGTCATGGCCGGGCTATGCGCAGTAAGGAAATGGGGCTCTGGAATTATTAAACAGGTTTCCGCTGTCGAGCTCAGGTACACTTTCAGCTCGTACAGTACATACTGTACTGTGCGAACTGAAAGTGCAGGCTGTAACAATATGTTTTTCTCTACAAAGTTTTAAAGATGATTTTAACTCTTTTCTTTTACAAAAACGAATAATTACGTAGCTTGCGCAGACACTCCACTGACGTCATTGTAGATACCCTATCCCCGTAATCATTACATAGACTCGTCTTTGCTACTGCGCATATAATTACCCCGGCCATGACTCGTGAAATGGACTATACTACTTGCATTCAGCAGATATACCAACCGCTACAACTCATCTGCTCAATTAGAACAGTTGAGTCTGCTGAACGTAGCCAATAATATGTTGCAAAGATGTAGTGATAAAAATAGTTATATTAAAGAATATGCACATAAATCCAGTGCTGTGGTGTCGGCAGGAAAATGTGCCAACACCCACACCTACATTTTTACACCTACAGGAAAATGTTACTGACACCGACTCCTCTGATAGTAAACACACACAAATCATTTTTTAGAACACATTTTTATTCAATATTTATTACTGAAAAAATTATTTATTCACCAAAAAACAAAATAATTATTTAATAAATTTTTTAAATTTAAAACTAATAAATTATGAGCAATGAGAAAGTTATTGCTGACACCGACACCAACTCCTCTTAAAACTGCTGACACCGATGCCAATACCCCAGCCCTGCATAAATCACTTACCATTTTGAAGAATCCAGATTCAATTTCAAACCTATACTTGCAGTTTTCAGTAGGGGTTTGGGTTTGGGCCCAGTTTATTGACTAAAACTAATCTTATTTAAGCATAGATCTATGTAAATCTGGAATTGCTTGTAGTTTTTAATGAGAAGAAAATTAAGACTAAATTTTGTTAGTACCATAAAAAGATCATTCATTGCATTTTTCACAATACAAACATGAATATGTAAAGAGCATGTTTTAATAGATAAATCTTAAAATACAGTCAAACCTGTTTTTATGTGGTCCATTTCTGTGCGATTGTTTATGTGCGATTTTTTTTTGTGTGTGGCAGATTAAAAAGTACTTTTCATATATATATTGCGCTATCTAGTAACAGTAGTTGATAACCGTCCTGTGATTAACGTAGTAAAAAATATATACCTCTTGACCGAAAAATGTTCCGGTGTGTAAAATTCAATTTTTCCTTGTTTGAATAACCAATTTCTAGCTACATCATGAGGTTTTTGAGGATTTTGAATTACATATTTTTTATGTGGGACTTTTTTATGCGGTCCCTATTTACTGCATAAAAATTTTTTTTTTTTTAAATATGTTGCAAACGATATATTTTATATCTGCTTACGAAGTTTCGGGATATTTTTTTTTATGAGATTTCTTTTATGCGGTCCCTATCCCCCGCACAAAAACAGGTTTGACTGTATTTTTAAATGTTAGATTTGTAAGTATAGGAGGTCCCCAGCATATGATTATCCATACTTATGACAGGGATTATTTACAACAAAAATCTATACTTACTGTGAATGCCATTAATAATTTTACAATAACAGTGGCTAGTCGAGCTGTAGCAAAGACTGAAATATACTGGTTTTTACTATATATATTACCGTCAAAACCCTATTTGCCTAGTTGAAACTAGTTGTAACAAAGCCTGTTCATGAATATTAGTATTAACTAGTCAATACTAGAATTCATTACATTTATTAAAAACTTCTGGTTTTCACTAAAATTTCTCTGGTTAAAACTCAATATGATTAGTGAAAACTAGTATTAACTAAAATTTCTTTTACGAGGATAAGCGTGATATCTTCCTAATCATGCAATCATGCATTAAGGGGAAAATTAAAACATAGTAACTGAAATCTACAAAATAAATATATTTATGAACATAGTAACTGAAATTTACAGAAGCAATATATTTATAAGGCACATTAATTGTTTCTGCATGGAAAACTGTTATGACATTTAGAGTTGCAGTGAATTCCTTTCTTGCACAAGCATCTTTTTGAAATCCAACCTTTCTTTCAAACACAATGTGTGAATCCTTGTGCTATTGCCACTTTTCTAGCTGTCATCCTCAAAGAAATATCTGTATCTGATACATCTTCGGGCATCAGGAACTTCTCCCTACAAATGTCAAATTCCAATCTACAAAAGATATTTTTTCATAATCATATTTTGGGCGCACTTTAAATATTAACAAATACATAAAAGATACAAAAATCTATCTGCAATATACTTTATTCACCTTTCTCCATCCTTAGTTCCGATCTTGTGCAGATTTCACTTTTTTCCAGCACAACTCTGATGATATTTTGAAAATCTGCCTTGGGTCTGTCCATATCCGGGATTGGGATTATGGTATTATCTCTTACTTCAAGAAGGGAGTGGTGGCATCAGAGATACGTTTCATTTTTATGGCCTGTTTAGACAAATTTTCATGAGCTTCTCTGCTGACTGATGTGATGCAAATCCTACTAGGACCAGCCTCATGTTCTTCAGCAGGGGTCTCAGCTTCATTCTGTCATGCATTCATCTCCTTGATGAATCGCTAGAGTTCATCCTCATCTTCATTGTTTCTAGAAAATCTGATGGCAATGCTGAAGTCATGAATCCTACTCTTGGATATGTCTCGAACATGGCTCAATAAGGTGACTGTTTTATTCCAGAATGAGAGGCTCGATTTTTTATAAACTGAATAAATCGAAGGTCTTTAACTAACTACTTTTAACTAGTAAAAACTGTAAATAATTGCAAACAAAGCAATTTTTCTTCAATTCCAGTTTTCCCTAAAATGTCTTAGTGAATTCTAGTATTGACTATTTAATACTAGTATTCACGAATGGGCTTTGTTCCAACTAGTTTTAACTAGTCAAATTGGGTTTTAACTAATTTCGGGTTTTGATGGTAACATATACAGGGTGATTACAAATGATTCATCGGGTTTTGGATGAATGTATTTCACAAAGTATTACAAACAAAATAGTGATTGATACATTGTATGAAAAAGCACATTTTCAAGTTTCTTACACATCATTACAAATGTTCTATGTGCTCTCCTCGTGTTACACGACACACATCTATGCGGTAGTCAAGCTCAGCCCATACACATTCGAGCATGTCCCTGTCAATGTTTGCCAGCGCAGCAGTGATGCAATTCTGGAGTTCAGTCAATGTTGTCGGAAAAGGTGGTAAGTACACATTGTCTTTCATGTATCCCCAAAGAAAAAAATCACAAACTGTAAGGTCGGGAGACCTTGGGGGGCCACCTTCAGAGTGCTAAATCATCCTGCACACATCGCCAAACCCACCTGTTTGGAAGTTCCCTGTTCAGATGGCGACACACTTCTCTATGCCAATGACGCGAAGCTTCGTCTTGTTGGAATATGAAGTGTGGGTTATCAGCTGTCAGTCTTGGAAACAATCAGTCTTGTAACATGTGTAGGTACACGAGAAGAGCACCTAGAACATTTGTAATTATGTGTAAGAAACTTGAAAATGTGCTTTTTCATACAATATATCAATCACTATTTTGTTTGTAATACTTTGTGAAATACATTCATCCAAAACCCAATGAATCATTTGTAATCACCCTGTGTATATATATATATATATGTATTCAAATATATATACAGTGGTACCTTGGTTAACGACGGCCTCGGATAACGACGTATATTGATAAGATATTTTTCATAACAATTGTTTTCCTATAAAAATTTTTATTATAATAATTAATAATAAAAATAGAAAAAAATGAAATAAAAGATAAATCAGAAAAAGGCTTCAATGCATTTTTTTTTATTTTATAACCAACAAAATTATATATAATAATAATATTTTGAATATATTTTTGGTATATTATTTTAAATGTAAGGAATGTTCAAATCTGATTTAGACTTTATTTATTAAAATTGTGTTTAAAAGTTCAATGGTTTAAATTGTAATCATTGTGTTATTTTTAAAAATAATAATGATAAATTTTTAAATTTTACAATAACAACTTTTTTCATCAAGCTGTTATTGTTTTCATTCTTATCAGTTATCTTAAGGCTATTATCCATTTGAATTTTTAATACAAAGCCATACAGTTAATGATGTTTATTATAATAATCTCAAAAGTAAAAAACAAAGCCTTTTAGCAGTCAAAAACTTTATTCAGAAACGTTTTCAATGCACTTGGCACCTCAGCTACTACAAAACTAATCCTGTTACATAAAATTAGGAGACTAACAGGGTTAGTTTTGTGTTTTTTATTTTTGTGCAGTCTTGGTGGACTTTTATTTTAGTAATCTCTTTAAAAAAAATCTCTGAAACCAGTTTTAAAAGAGAAATAATCAGAACAAAATGCCCTGATCACTTTGTCTATTTTGTTTGTTCAATGTCCACATAATGTGATTGTGAAAACACTTGAATGAAACAATGTGTGATATTCTTCTTCAATCACTTTATAGATCTTATTTACCATTGTGATTTCCGTTTGTATTTTCAGAAAACAAGAAATTTAGACTTAGTAACAGTCTAAATTTACGTAAATAAATGTAGATGGTGATGAAGCACTTTGTGAATGGTTTGAATGTGGCATTTGCAATTCTCTTGCTGCTTGTTTGATGAATTTACATGGACTATGAAACAACTCTATAACATGCTTAATTAGAGACATATGGCTTATCTCCTGTACACTCCCTCACAATGCTTCTGATGGACAAAAATGTGTCAAATTATTTCTTAATAGACTTCTTGTCAGGTGTGTCCTTTTTGTACACTGCCCTGAATAATTTGCTGTATGAGAATCACTGATTTCAACTCTGCAAATCAGATGACTATCTGTGCTTTCTCTTGAGTAGATGCCATTTTCCCTCTCTCAACTGTAGCATCTCCTATGCAGACTATTTCAAGTGGCAAAAAATGAGAATATAAACTTTGAGAGTTTCTGCAACTGGTACAAATGATGCCACATATGTGGGCTTTTTCTAATTTTTGCAAGATCATTTATATCAAGAAATCTCAATGGCAGAGATTCTTAACGTTTTGACTACTCCAGACCCTAATAGATTGTCCAATGGTCCCATACCTTTCACTTGATTGTCGAAATTATCACCACCATTCCTTATATTAGTTGCCAGCAGGGCTGGTGTTTCGGCAAGAAAATCTGCCAATATCAACACCTACATTTTTTTATTTTACCGACACTGATTCCCCTGACAGTAAACACACACACAAATGATTTTTTAGAACACATTTTTATTCAATAATTATTACTGAAAAAATTATTTATTCATCCGAAAAAGAAAACAATTATTTAATAATTTTTTAAATTTAAAACCAATAAATTATGAGCAATGAGAAAGTTATTGCCGATACCAACTCTTAAAACTGCCAACTCCTGCCGACCCCAACACCGACTCCCCAGCCCTGGTTGCCAGTATGACTTTCAAATATGTCAACAACTTGAATATATGGTACTTTAAAGATCAAGTCCCATACCCCCAGTTAAGAACCTCTGCTCTATGTAGACAGCACTGTATATTGAAATCCTGGTTCACATGAATCACTTTATAACTATTCCTCAAAATTTTATTTTTTGATTTTTCAAAACTTTTGTGAATTTTTTATTAAAATCATTAAGTCAGATATTATTACATGTGTATATTTATAGTGCATAATTTTAAAAATTAAGCAAATCACAGAAAATAAAAAGAATTAAAATACAGTCATGCTTGGAAAATCTTCACCCAGATAATAGAGAATATATTGTAATTTTAATAAATCTAGATCAAATTTCAACAACCCTTGTAAGAATATATATAGGAACAATATAACAAGATTTCTAACTATGCATTATAAAAATTATGGCATTTAATACATATTTATAACAATAATAAATTGTCATATTAATTGTTACAGAAATAAAAAGTTAATGGAACTTCTTTTGTAAAGTTAAAAATTAAAAATTGATAGCAATAATATAGTTATGATAAACATACTACAGGATGATTACAAATGATTCATCGGGTTTTGGATGAATGTATTTCACAAAGTATTACAAACAAAATAGTGATTGATACATTGTATGAAAAAGCACATTTTCAAGTTTCTTACACATCATTACAAATGTTCTATGTGCTCTCCTCGTGTTACACAACACACATCTATGCGGTAGTCAAGATCAGCCCATACACGTTCGAGCATGTTCCTGTCAATGTTCGCCAGCGCAGCAGTGATGCAATTTTGGAGTTCAGCCAATGTTGTCGGAAAAGGTGGTATGTACACATTGTCTTTCATGTATCCCCAAAGAAAAAAATCACAAACTGTAAGGTTGGGAGACCTTGGGGGTCACCTTAAGAGTGCTAAATCATCCTGCGCACATCGCCCAACCCACCTGTTTGGAAGTTCCCTGTTCAGATGGCGACACACTTCTCTATGCCAATGAGGCGGAGCTCCGTCTTGTTGGAATGTGAAGTGTGGGTTATCAGCTGTCAGTCTCGGAAACAACCAGTCTTGTAACGTGTAGATACACGAGGAGAGCACCTAGAACATTTGTAATGATGTGTAAGAAACTTGAAAATGTGCTTTTTCATACAATGTATCAATCACTGTTTTGTTTGTAATACTTTTGTGAAATACATTCATCCAAAACCCAATGAATCATTTGTAATCACCCTGTATATATATATATATATATAGTAGATAAATATTCTATTACTATAGAATAATATTAGATTACTTAATAGTTATTATATTTTTTCTTTGCATACCATTATATATTAAATGTTAAGAATTATTATTTTATTTTTTTAAAATAATTTTATAATATACTAAGTAACAATTGCATTTTTATTTATAAATATTTTTTCATTTTATATTCTTATTAACGTCCAAAATTATTTTTCATTTTATTATATAATATACAGGCATATATCTCATTATTGTGGCAATTTACATTCCAGACCATCACTGTAAAGTGAATCACAGCCTTTTTTCATTTACTAATACATATAAAGGTCTAAAAATCTATTTACACTATTATTCCTTGAGTGCACAATAGCACTAGATCTTTAAAAACTTCACAAGATAGTCAGGTTTTAAAGTATTTGTGTATCATCTTAGAGCAGTGGTTTCCAAACTTTTTGTGTCTTCACCCCTCATTTTCATAAATCTAATTTTATAAATACTTTCTATTTACAATTTAATGCTACAAAACAATATACCAAATTTTGTATAAATAAAGTTCTTACACATAAAAAAATATATATTTATTATGGTATAATAATTTTTAAAACAAACAAATTTAAAAAAAAATGAAAAATAGAATATATGTTTAATATAACATAGTATTTAATGTGATGAAAGGGCTTGTTTTTCAGAACAAATTCTCTCAAATTGGGTGTCATGGAAGATATTGCAAAACTGGAAATTCTTTTACAATCACTAAATGAGATCGTTATTTGATTTTTAGAATAACTATACCAGAAAGTTTCTGGATACACAAAAACATTAAACACAAGGTAAAAAATGAATCAGCAAAAAGTTTATAAATATAAATATAACCCTTTTTCTGATTCATTTTTTTGACACCAGTTTGAATTTATTTTTTGCTTGTTTGTCTCAAAAATGATGTTTTTGTTAATTCTTGCATGCCCCCCTTGGAATAGAGTTGTGCCCCACAGTTTGGAAAACACTGTCTTAGAGAATCCATGTTCGATTCTGGATTTCTCACTTTCAATTTTTAAGATGGGCCATTAAATTATGTTTTATATACTTATTCTAAGTATTATTTTGCAAATAATTTTCATTTTGAGATATAAAATAAAAACATGGGATATAATTGAGAAGTGCCATATTAACAAAGTGCTGAAAAATGAAATATGTCTGTATATATTAAATTTTAAATTTGTAAAGTTCAAATACTATATGCTAATTAATTCTGTATTACTATTGTAATAGGTGAGGAAGAATTCATAAATCATAAAAACATTATCATATATATATATATAGGGTGTCCAAAATTCTGGAAATAGTCGAACAACACAAAAAATTCAATTTGGATTGAAAAATAAAAAAATGTGTGTTCAATATTTTTAAAAATGCTATCCAATGATACCAAAGTTAACCCCCCTCCCTGAACTCTTGGGAGTGGGGAAGGGGTAACTTTCAAATCTTAAATGGGAACTCTCATTTTTTATTGCAGATTTGGATTCCCCAGAAAAAATTATATTAATTTGACCTAGGATTAATATCATTTTTTCACAATCAATAAAAATCGAAGAGAGGTAAAAACATCTGGAAATGGCAGAATAATTTAAGAAATACATTTTGAACTGAAAAATAAAAAAAATATGTTTTCAATATTTTTAAAAATGCTATCCAACGACACCAAAAGTGACACCCTCCCCACCCCCTGGGGTGGGGTGGAGTAATTTTAAAAAGCTTAAATGGCCCAAGTTTTTATTGCAGAATTGCATGTATGTATGATTGGAACACTCAAGTAGCTGGAGGTTAGCAATTTGAACATCTAATTTAAGTAGGGGATTCTATCATTTTTGCCTTGATGGAGAGAGGCGAGGGGACTCACCTAAAACAAGCACTCCAAGGGAATAGAAACCTACTACGTCCACATTGTTGTTCCTGAGTAATGCTAAAAGTAGTTTCTTGAAAATATCCAATGCCATCTATCATGAATTAACAGATTGTTTCAATTAAAACCTACACATAAAATCTAATTCTGCAATGAAAACTGGGGATTCCCATTTAAGTTTTTTAAAGCTACTCCCATCCCACCCTAGGGGAGTGAGGAGGGATCAATTTTGGTATCATTGGATCACTTTTTTAAAAATATTGAACAAGTATTTTTTTATTTTTCAATTCAAAGTGTATTTCTCGAGTTATTCTGTCATTTCCAGACATTCAAACCTCTTCAATTTTTATTGATTATAGTATCATTTCTGAAAAAATGACATTAATCCTAGGTCAAACTAATGTAATTTTTCCTGGGGAATCTGCAATAAAAAGTGGGGGTTCCCATTTGAGATTTGAAAGTCACCACCTCCCCATCCCCAGTTGTTGGGAGAGGGGGTCAACTTTGGTATCACTGGATAGCTTTTTTAAAAATATTGAACATGTATTTTTTAATTTTTCAATCCAAACTATATTTCTTGAGTTATTCGACTGTTTCCAGACTTTTCGGACACCCTGTATATATTTTTGATGAAAAAAAGATATACTGAAATGAGTTACTGTTTAGAAATTAAAAGTAAATAAAAAATATAAAAATTGATGATGCTATATCAGCAAGAATCTAATTTGTACATTATCATTCATCATGCAATAGTGTTAATATGAGTGTGCATTTCATGAAAATATTTTATAAATATTATATAATAAATGTTAATGCTTAAAATATTACAAACTAAATAATAAATATTATGATTAATGTTATAAATGCCTGGAATAAATGTTAATGCATTCATTAAAACTCTAATACAATCCTTGCAGTAGAAGCTTAGACTTTCTGCTCACGAGATATAAGTGTATTGCCTAGAATTGACTTACGTTTTCCTAGAATGATTATTGTATTTGACAATATAATAATCATTCAAAAGGTTGAGTAACTCTATAGTAAAGTCATTAATGATTCTAAAGCAGACGTTGATCAAGTCTCGCTCTTCACTGTTTACATCTTGTGGGCAGAAGTCTGGACTTCTACTACACGAAACCATATGATTGGCAGATCGTATGTGCTGCTATTTACTATTTTTATTGGGTATTGAGACTTAAACATGAATGGGACAAGAATCATGCTTGAGCATCGGCGAAATTTTGCATATGAAAACCTTGACGAAAACACTCGTAAAGTCGAATTCTTTATCTCTACTCATTATCTTAATTTTAATGCTGATATTAACGAATAATCAGGTGCTAAAATATTAACAAGTAGAACTGAATTAAATAGTATTTTATCAGATCTTTGAGTAACTTATTTTATTTAAATATTTTAACAAAATAAATTCTTATTCTGATCAATGAAATTCATTAATTTACACATTATTTATCGATATAAACTGAATCTCATCAATTCTAAATAATTTAATTTTCCAATTTTACCCGAATCTCCAACTACTAATATTTTGACTTTTTCGATCGCTGCCATCATTACTTCTGTTGGCACGTGACACTGACAGTGACAACTTTCTAATTGCAAATTCCGGATTTTTCTGTTGATGTCATTCGTGGTTGATATTTTTCATCATTATTTTGCTCAAAAAGTAATAATAAAACCTATTTCAAGCAATTTTATGGTTTTTAAATTTAAAATTATAAAATTATTTAAAATATTGCTAAAATCTATTAATTTATTCAAATATATTAATTTCAATTTATAATCAGTATAAACTTTAATTAATGAAATTAACAACAATTTCGTTCGTTCACTAATCACAAATGGCAGAACTTTTTCAGATACTATCCACAGAGCAGCGCCTGTGGCAAGGGTCAAACTTGCGTCCCCCATTTTTTTTTTCATTTAAAGATAACAATGCTGAAACTGAATTATCTCCATCAATATGAGTTGCTTTTGAATCTGCTGTAAGATATTTGTTTGAAATAGATTTGTACAAATCTCTTTTTATTACTTTTCTTTAGGCCTTTCCATGAATTTTCACTGAAGAGGCAGAAACCTAATGAGTCATTGTAAACTTTTAGTTTATCAATAAAAATAGCGCCCCTTCTTCGCCGCCTTTGTTTGGGGTACAACTTTGCCGCTCTTACCCATGAATTACCTCTTTTAAGAAATAAAATGAAAGAAAAACATAACGCTTTGTCTGCGAACGTTTATCGAAAAAAGTCATTTGCCCGCAAATAACGGAAATCAATTGAAGGGTTTGGTGCAAGAACCAGTTAAGTCACAAAAAGCACATTTCGAGAATATGAATATGTATTTGGACTTACCTGGTTTTTGCATCAAATATATAAAATTTGACATACGACTTGTAAAAGAGGACGTAAATAACAAGACAACAAAATATAAACCAAAATTGAATCATAAGTTATCATTGTGTTTTTATATATGATTCATACATAACTCATTTTCAACCAAAAGTGGACTTAACTGGTTTTTGCATCAAACCCTTCAATTAAAAAATTTGCGCTCCTAATCAAGTTGTGCCCGTGGCGAATGCCGCTTTCGCCACGCCCTAGTTACGGCCCTGACTATCCACAAGCTACCTAATATGTGAAGGGGTCAATCGTTGTTGAGATCTGGCCGGACATAGATACTGTGTGTAAACTTTGAACACGTTAGACTTCGATTCGATCCCGGGTCCGCATAATACATACTTGAAATCTGAAATGTATTCACAGGGAATTTTAAACTGCTTTTCACTATATTGATATTAACCGATAGGATTCTTCCAAAGTCACCATGGCCTTCCTCTATCCACGGTAGGATCAGTCTTCAAATGAAAAAAGGATTCAACGGCTGAAGTTGAACCCTTTTTTCATTTGAACTCTTACTGAAGAAATTTGGAAGTTGGGCAGACATACGTATCGGAAGCGAAATTGAAGTCATTTCACCGAATGGTAAGCCAATGTTTTACCACGTAACCAATCCGGATGACTAATCAGTGATTTTATAAACCAAAATAATTCAACTTTAAAATTATCGAAAAAAATATGTTAAACATTATATCAATAATTATCTGGCAAAGCGTCGACCAAATGGCTACATAATAAAATGCTGGCTTATATGAAGATTCGGGTTTAATTCCGAGTCCTTAATCTCCCAAACTTTTTTCAGAAGTCCGGACTGGACTCATTGAACTCAATTATTCACCTGATGGCTGATCTCATTCCCGCTCTCGTCGCTTCATGTGAGCATTGGAATGCATCACCACTGTTTTTTTTTTGTATATTTTACGCCCCTTTCCAATCAAGACGATTACTAAGGGGCGCGGCCAGTTCCAATCACGGGCTGAACCCACACCTGTGTAGGTTGACCGGATGGTGAAGAACGGGGATCGCCGAGCCTGTCTCCCACTTACTAATCTCTAAAAAGTGGTATAAACGGCAGACAGAGCAAGATTATTCAGCAATCTATATTCTGTCCGCTGTCTTAAAACATTATTTGTTGATTCAGGATTAAAGAAGTCATAGTCTCTTTTTTTATGTGAACATTCCTATTTTCATGCCAGGGGAATAGCCTGTAAAAGTATGTTGCACTTGTAAATGTGGGATCCTCTTTAATTTATTCCAAATTTCATATCTCAAGATATTTTAAGAAAGAATCTGAGCTCAGCCTATTAAATCTTAAATTTCATCTGACGAGCTACCCTACCATAGTGCGGAATGGTCTGCTTGTTAATAACAATAGAATAGAAAACAGCTTTAAAACCTACAAAAAGAAAGAGGTCTAATTTTCACTATATTTGTTCTTGTCTTAAAACATGTAGAGGTGTTGAAATATGTATTGTTTTTTTCAATGGTTAAAGCAGTCAAACAGATGTTTTAACATTACTTTTCAATAATTCCTCGATTATTAAATGACTTCAATATTACTAGTCCTATCACTGACAGCCTACAACGTGGAGAGATCAACGGGATTATAAAATATAGCGATCGATGCTGGACTCAAATTCCTAAAATAAATTTTTAAAAGAATGGAAACGGATTCTTTGGAGAAAATCTGGTGCGTTTTTCACAAAAAAATTTCATTAGGAAATATATTTATATTATTATTAAAGAAAATAATTGCATATTAATAAATTATACAATATGTTTATTATCCAGTATTGTAAAATTATAATGAACTTGTTTATAGATTTTTTTTCTAATACAGTAGCATATTCACTCCAAAATATTGTATAAATTTAATTTTCAATATTTTTTAAATAATTCAGTATAGATTCAAAGATACAGCCATAGACCATGATACAGCCTATGCAAGAGTCTACGTATTTAACCTTGGTATTTAATAAATAAAATCCAAAATCAGAGGAAAAAGCATCAGCTAAAACCTCCATATTACTCCAGAAGAAGAAGAAGAAATAAAAACAAAAAATAAACATTTATGTCAAATTACTTTCGGGTTAATTCTTCAATAATTGATTTGTTAAGTAATCTGTGTAATTATTATCAAAATAATTTTAAAAAAATGAATATTTAATTTTAATTAAAAATAAATCTATCAGAAATATTAATTTTTTAATAATCTTAATTTTTTAATTTAATAAAATATACATTTTATCATCAATTTTAGGATTCACATGAACGATTGGCAACAAAGAGGAAGTTAAAAACTTGGAAGTTGTTAAGTATTTTGTTGAATGAGGTTAGAAATTGTTTGAATAAAATTCTATAATTTTAGTTATCACTTGTATTTGTTCAATATTTAAGATCGATTACATATAAATGTATTAAAAAATACATATTTTTGGTTAAAATTTTTCTTCTTTTCTAAAAATAATAATTGATTTTTTTTATGTCAGTACTTACATATAGTATGAATATTATAAATTACGATTATATAAGAACAAGATGTTAAGTATTTTATTTAGATCGAATAAGTAGTTGATTATTCTTTGCAATGTATGCAATTATTGGATACATTGTTAAGGATCTCTCCTGTCAATAATACAGTATCATCTGTAAATTCGTATAATTGTATGCACTACGTGCATCATATTGGCTAAAATAAATTTTTTACATAACATTTCATGGATAAATTCACGATATTTTAATTCTAATAATAATGATCATTTATTGGATTCTTTGTGAATTTGTATTTCTTATATGTGATCATAAACATTTAAAAAAATCTAGTTGAATTTCCATTTACCCATTGATTTAGTTTATATGTATGTTACTGTTTACAGCTTATATTATGCTTGATATTATTAGGCAATCAATGTCTATAATTACAAGAAAAGTGCCAGCATAAATATTTGACCTTAAAAGCATTTACATTCAATGTATACATCATTAATATTATGCATGAGTGAATGGTAACACACACAATAGATTCTTGCCCGTTTTTTATTTGAATTTATGAGTCTATTATTATATTTTTCCTTAAAAATAAACTATAAGCCAAATAAGTAAAATAAATTGTTTATTCAAAAACGTTTCTGGCTATCCATTACTTTTATTCAATTTTTACAGAAGAAGTTTATATTATGAATTTTATATTTTTCATATTGACAACTGTAGTTACTAATAGATAGTGATATTCAAAAAATATAAATGAGTAAGTTGTTAAGGCAAAATTTCTTATATATTTTGCTCTAAAATCATATATACTCATTTGACCTTATACTTTATCAAATTAATTAAATTTGATACAGATTCACTTTACTACCTCATGTCTTTAATTGCCTGAATGATGCACAATTCTGCATCCCAATTTTTCTTCTGTACAGTAGGCTATATTTACTGTATGCTTGATTATCCGTCCTTTTCAATTCTTTCAGAAAAAATAATTTCTAGATTATTTTTGGAGACAATATCTATCATTCAGCCAATTAGATCATGGAATAATCAAAATTAATTTATAATTAAAAGTAATTTGTTAGCTGATATTATAGCTAAAAACTGACTATCATTTGTTTTATTTATTTCAATGTTTTTAATCAAGTTTTGTTTATTTAACAGTTCACATTGATATCAAAAAGACTTTTGTCACTGATTATGAGAGACAGATTATCAGAAAATTACAGTTTCTGTTTATAAGGTGAGAGTTTTATTTACCTGCTAAACTTTGTCATTTTGCATATCATTTCATATTGGATATACAAATGTTGCATAGGTGTGATGTTTACCTATAATCATGCTCATCAAGTATTTCGTCCATCTAGACTGTTAAAGATTTTTTTTGGATTAAAAGAAACCTGAACTGAACTTAATAATTTAAATGTATATAAAACAGTAATGTAAGTTATAATTGAGCTTGCCAATCTTTATGCTATTCCTAAATACAATCAAATATAGAAAATATATTTCTGTCTTGGATAATTGATAATTATCTGCAAAATTTGCTTCAATAATCAATTTATTTCAGGTTGAAAATTATAATAGAAAAGAACTGTCAATTTTTCATTAAAATGTAAATGTATGCATGGACTATAATATATTTATGATAATTAAATAGAGGAATACAAATATGACATTAATTTATTTGATGATTTATTTAATTTTATTTCAATTTCAAGTATCTGGATTTCAGTTGTTGCATTTTTTTCTAATGCAGATTCCAAACAAAACTAATTGAAAACTATCGGACAGTAGATTATAAGTTATAGCATATAACCAAATTGTAATAAGTTATTATAGCATATAACCAACATTGAAAGTATCAAAAAGCAGCATGTGGCTTGCAAGCCACATGCTGCTTTTTGATACTTTCAATGTTGGTTATATGCTATAATAACTTATTACAATTTGGTTATATGCTATAACTTATAATCTACTGTCCGATAGTTTTCAATTAGTTTTGTTTGGAATCTGCATTAGAAAAAAATGCAACAACTGAAATCCAGATACTTGAAATTGAAATAAAATTAAATAAATCATCAAATAAATTAATGTCATATTTGTATTCCTCTATTTAATTATCATAAATATATTATAGTCCATGCATACATTTACATTTTAATGAAAAATTGACAGTTCTTTTCTA